>OY811972.1:2082162-2334662 GCA_963681505.1 Eunapius fragilis
TGCACATGACTCATATACCACAGAGGGAACTTGGCTTTGGTCAACATTGGGTCCTTTGGCAGCCATCTTCCTCCTCATGATCCTATGTGAGTGCAAGCCCATGAACTACTGTTGTGAGGAATTAGTAACATACACTTTTGCAGTTCCATAAAAAAAATTGGAGATGGGGGAGGGGGGGTGGAGTAAACACGAGTGGATATGGCCCTAATCTGGAGCAGCCATCAGAAGGCCACCAGCACATGCATGCGCACCTAGCATTCAACAGAAGTCTAGTCAAGAAGCTATATGACATCATATCAATGACACTGGACCACAGTGGATGGACTCATATAGCAAAGCTTGTTCCTGCAACTGCCATCGGCCTGTTCTAACAATTTTTTGCTATCTGTTCTGCAGTGCACATGAAATGGCATGGCCATATATGGTGTGATATGTTCCTCAACTTGCTAAATCATAGCATTGATGACTGGTTGCATGGCAACATCCTACAATGATAACAATATGCCTTGACACTATTTGTACAATGCACACATGCACCTCACACTAGCTCTGCATGGACTCAAAGAACTGTACTGCTGGCAGCCATTTTTATGGCAAACATTAATTCTATTTCAGGCTATGATCCTATGCAAGGGCCCTGCTCATCCCTGGTAGTTGAAATTCAAACATTACCACATGTTAGAATCATGGCTTAAATTATGCTAGCTAACTGAAAGGGCCTAGGGAATCCAGCTGTATACCCCAGTGGGGTCCTGTTACACAACTGAACTGCTAGTCATAATGCACATAAAATTCAGTTCAGTGTAAGATGTTTTGCCATAAGGATTATCATAATGCATACAATCCTGTTAATGTCTATTGTCCTGAGTGTCCACCCGGGTCCGGGGGTACAATTGGACACCCGGGTGGACAGCAAAAAATGCTTTTGCTGTTCG
Organism: Eunapius fragilis; assembly: GCA_963681505.1. Lineage (NCBI taxonomy): Eukaryota > Metazoa > Porifera > Demospongiae > Spongillida > Spongillidae > Eunapius > Eunapius fragilis. The sequence goes on from OY811972.1 coordinate 2,083,098, forward strand.
GTCATGGAAGGGACCTAGGGGCATTTAACGGTACCGGCTTATAGAACAAGTCTTTCTAGGATCGGGCCGAGATAAGTAAGGCTTAAATCCTTTCGATACCCGTAAAACGAGCCGTGCTAGCGGACCTATCCATTGCGCTCCGTGCGGTACATACATATCGTATACGAGCTACGTAAGGTAAGTTTTTTTTGCCAACGTTCATACAGATAGTAAAATAGGTGTTTCTCTGATCTGGACTAGTGTTTGTCAACAAAAGGTGATTGAGAGCTTTCAGCTGTCGGTTTAGGCCTATGTTTAAAAGGACATGTTACGCGTATAGACTATACTCGTATACAAGGCCTTTTAAACATAGGCCTAAACAGACAGCTGAAAGCTCTCAATCACTTTTAGTTGACAAACACTAGTCCAGAGAAACAGCTATTTTACTATCTGTATGAACGTTGGCAAAAAAAAAACTTACCTTACGTAGCTAAGCTCGTATACTATGTGTACGTACCCCACGGAGTGTAATGGTAGGCCCGCTTAAATCCTTTCGATACCCGTAAAACGAGCCGTTTTAAGAGTATCGAAAGGATTTAAGCCTTACTTATCTCGGCCCGATCCTAGAAAGACTTGTTCTATAAGCCAGTACCGTTAAATGCAACTAGGTCCCTTCCATGAGAGAACGGCAAAAACTTTTTTTGCTGTCCACCCGGGTGTCCAATTGTACCCCCGGGTGGACACTCAGGACAATAGACATTAACACATCTAATAGTGTGGGGAATTGAACAATATAAATCTAGACACTTATAATCAATGCTCATTTCATTAAAAATTAGATTTCAAGGACTTCAGCAGTACATTATCAAAGGAATAACCTACATGTACGCTGCAATGGCAACCAGAATAGCTGACAGTACACCAATGGAGAGCCCTCCAATAAAGGCACCAGTAAGTGGTCCTGCCTGACTGCTGACTGCTTGTGGAGCACTCATAACTGGATACACCTTGAATGTATGACCATTAGCAGTGAGAGTTGGGAAGCCCTGCACCAGTAACCATGCAACCAGTTGTGCTGCTAAAGTAGACCCTGTGATGTCTCCAGAAGCAGAGGAATATGATATGGTGGCTGTATACAATAATGCCTGACCGCCTGAAGTACAGGTAATGGAGTGTTTGATGTCTGCTTCATCCAAACTGATCTTGTACAAACGAGTAAGAACCGTAGTGATGTTAGCATTTATTGAGGCAGCCATTGTAGCAAGTTGAGTATACTGAAATAAAATCATGTGTATTAAAACATTAGAAAGGGCAAGCAAAATAAACCCCATCACTTGCATGTATTGAAATAAATGAAAAATCATTGCTTCACATCTTTGAGATACATAATCTGATTCTTGGTGTGATAGATACAATTCAAAAAAATAAAACTATACTAGACTCGTGATCGTGGCACCGATCACATTGTATAATCATATACAGCTTATATGTTCATGCAGTGCTACAGATTTTTATAAGTATAATCTTTTCTCTTCCTCCTCCTTATCCCTCTCCATCCTCCACTTCTTTTCATTGTCATATATTTTCTTCAGACAAAATAGGTGCAATTATCAAAACATTTCAAGTTCATTTGTTATCATATAGTATCTCTTATAGATGTAACGCATCGTCCTTAAACGTTATAACAATCTCTATGTAGGGGTTCTGAGGATTAATTACATTATTGGGACTTTGGCGTTACATGTGGCTCCAGTATGATTACCATTTATGTACCAAAGTCCTGTATAATTGATGTCTTAATAAACAGCATTATAGTTTTGCTCTATATGATGAGGATAGAGAGTACACTGGAATAAATGCTGTGCAGTCCATAAACATATTGTGACATACTGTTTAGTTTAGACATATGGCTAGTGACAGGTCTGGATATATATTGACCCCACAACAGTTTTAGATGAATTGGGTGAATTGTCAGAAGAACTAGACCATACATAGAAACGTGTAGGATTTAACATTTCAAAGTTGGGAGGAGCTATAAGATAAAAGGTTTTTTATTACACTTCCAGTGTCATCATACATCAGCAGAGGCTGTCATGCATGCAATGTGCTTACACTCAAGTATGTGCATGTCCCCCCACTGGTGTACCGAAGCTCCAACTGGATGTTACCTAAGATGGTAATTTCAAACACATATCACATACCCAACAGCTCACCTTCTCCCTTGATGAGCACACTTCTCTCTGTTATCAGCACTGTGTTATCAACAGAGCACACATACAGACCATAGGGATTGGATGGTGTTGCTGTGTCAATAGTCACCACATTGGTTCCCTCTGCCACTGTCTGTCCATTCTTTATCCACCTGGAGGTAACAAATGGTGGATAGCCTCCCTGAGAGATACACATCAGAACTGTGTGGCCCGTGATACTGATGGACATCTCTGTACTTGATATATTGATGTTATTGTATGCTACCAACACCTGAGGTTGAGCTGAAATCAGAATTACAAGTATAACAACTCCTGTACTGACAGATTGCAATATCGAGTTACATACTTGCATCGGCAAATCTGATGGAAGATAAATCCAGCTGTATGTATGTGATACCTAATTTATAACTGACAAAGGAGTAGTAATCAGAAGGACAATAGAAAAAAGAACTGCCTGAGCCATAGTTGTAAATGTAGTAATATGGATTAATCATGAGGCTAGCATCCAGATAGCCACTATCTACACTTCCGACAAGAGGAATGGTTACATTTTGGTATGCACTGTTGGCTCCAGTCAGCAGTACACCACTAGAGGTCTGTATGCCACTGGGTGCCCTCAGTCCATTGTAATACAGCATAGAGGTAACATAGGTTATGTAGTTCCTTATGTACTCTGGTCCTGGCAACGTTGTCCAATTAAGTTGTATTGACAGTGGACCTCCAGTAGTCAGTGGTATGACTTGGGAAGAAATAATATGGTCTGATCCATACAAACCTAATTTAAGACCTTAGAATAGATAACAATTTTCACCCGAAGAGAAAATGACATTACCATCTGATGCAGTAACTGTAAATTTCAGACCAGCCAAAATGGGATAATCTCTCAGTGAACCCAACATTCTGGCTTCACATTTTTCCTGCCTATTGCTGGTGACCACACCCATATGTTTAACTTCATAAGTACCAGCATCTGATTCAACAGTATTCATGATGGTCAGAGTGGTACTGTCTGGACTTATCATGACTCGACCTCCTGCTGTTATAGGATTGCCCTCATGATACCATGTAAGTGATCTCAGGTACTGGGTGACATCAATTTCTGTGACATTTACACTCAACACAATACTATGAGGTGGTACAAATGGTATGGTAGGATTGAGGCTTGAGGTGATAAGACCTGTGGGGTAATATGGAAGTGATGATACATATTACAATGTCGCTTACTTTGTACACTAATGTCTGCCTTTCCAACTCCAAGTGTGAATGTCCCACTGTTCACAACACAGTAGTAATGTCCAATGCTGGGATGACTGAGGCCAATGGTCACAGTAGCATTGGAGGCCTGAGGGCTATCTGAGTATAATGTACTTGAATACAAGGCTGCCCTCCAAGTGTAGGTTACTCCAGGTGGGAGAGATGGATTAGAGTGGCAGTAAAGAGCTACAGTTGAGCCAATAGTGAAGGGACCATTGGGAGGATCAGTGGTTACCGTGACATCATAGAACACTTCATCTGTAAGGTGGAGTGAAATACAGCACTACATCAATAGCATCAATAGCTGTATGGATGTGAGCCATCATTACCATTGAGGCATGATATAACAGCATCCTTGTCATGACCACAGTTGAGAGTACCAACATTTCCAATTGTGCATTCTCTCACATGAGATTCACTACCAGTACATGATATGCTGCTAAGAACTGGACCAGTGATTGTGCGATACTTCCCTGATGATAGTGTGACACCTACAATAAGTGAATACTTAAGTTAATGTATAGCATTATCATAGGTAATAATGCACAAACCTTTAGTATTGATGCCAAGTGATCTGCATATTATCAGTGCAGCTGTCTTGCTAACTCCAGTCACACACACACTTGCCCAGAATCCATCTATCTTACATATTTTCAACCTTCCTTCTTTGGGCGATGGACCATCAGCTAAAAGTACATCACCATTAGAGCACTCTGGGATGTTTGTGGATGGACCAAGACATGATACCCCTGCACTGGTATTTGAGGTGCTGGAAAGTATGATATAAAACTGATTAAATGTATTGTAGTTTGTTAGCCTTTGAACTGAGCTGTTGGTGCACTGTCCAATGGAATATTCATTTCCACTGCAGGAAATATAAATAATTTCAAGTAAGGTTGTTCCTTTACCAAAGTATGATCCTCCGTATGGTATTGCCCCTGTTGATCGGATTGATAATTAAATGCAGTGACTAACTTTTAATGGTGCTTTTACTCACATTGATATGGATATCCAAGCTGTCTGCACACCACCAGGGCATTATTGTAGCTCCACCCACTGTCATAGATAGCCACCCACACTCCACTACGGCACACTTCAACACGTCCTTCATATGCAGTACTACCATCAGCCAGACGTACTTGTCCCTCTGTGCAACCTGAGTTCACTGTAAGATATAGCATTAGCTACAGTTGATCTGCAGCACTGTAATGGTATTACCATAACAACGTATTCCTACATCATAATCATGATTGTATGATGCACTTGTAGAATAACAGTCTGTCAGACGAGCCACACTACCCAAGCAGGATAATCCTGTTTGTACCAATGATCCTGTTCCACCTCCATAATGTGATTGATAGAAAAAAGGACTGCCAAAATACTGTGCTGTACCAACTAAAAGGATTGGTGCATGGTTATAGCTAATTAGCACCAGTGAAGCAGTGTTTAACTTTGTTACATGAAGTGTTTCCAAACATTTGCTTGCATGCTATGTTTGGAGCATTGGTATCCCAGCTATATACTGCAAAAAATGTGGTCCATGAACCATTGATACACATTTCCAGCCTTCCTTCAGTTAGTGTGTAGCCATTTACCAAGCGCAGACGTCCTGATTCACACAGATCTTAATGAAGAGAGGGGAGAAATACACAAAGAGTACCTCTCAATAGAGAATACAGGAAAGAAACAAGCTTGCAATGAGTGAACTAAGTAGCCTTAAATTCTTTTTATTACTGATACACAAGTATTGATTTTGGCATGCAAATTATTCTTGTAACATCATTATACTCCTTAATTGTCTTAAATCTTTGCAGCTGCAACTATAAGAAACACATGTGGTACTAATCTTCATAAATGAGGCTGCATTTTATCCCTATTCGTACTAAATCAGTGCGGTAGATAAAAAAAACATGGTGCACAAACGATCCCTTATGGCATGTGTTCATCAATCATTAAAAATTCATTTATCAGTATTGAAAGAAGTTGTGCAAAGTTATCTCTGAATTTCGCATGCCCAGTAATACAGCTTGGAAATAATTAAAAAAATCGTGTAAAATAAAATTCATTACAACTAATATTTATAACCTTTGAAACTTTCACATGCCCAGCTAAATACTTTTATGATTTAATTCATATTCCTCAATGATGTGCATGAAACCATAGGCACAGCTATTCACCTTGGCACTTTACCCCACTCTCTTGTCCTCTGTGGCAGTGATGAACACCAACAGGATAAGAATATGAGGAAGAGCAACTTAGCAAACTGCTTTCTGTACCACTGCAGGATGTGCCATCCAACACAAATGGATTTTGACTTGGTCCAAATGGATAAAGCATAGCACCTGTGTATTATGTACATGCATAGTGTCATAATGATTAACGTCTCATCATAGTTCACACGGGGCCGTTAGTGCTCAGGTACATGTACTTCGTTGACAAGTAAATACTAAACCTTCTCCATGAGAAGGTTGGTGCATGGGATATAGGATTTGAACGCAATGGTGGTGTTAAATGCAAAGAAACAAGGGTTTGTAATAGTAAGGGAAAATGTTATATTTAGCCCGTTTGTATATAGCATGCATATACTATGATACATGACAATGACATTTCCCTTACTATTACAGACCCTTGTTTCCTTGCTTTTTACACCACCATTGCCTTCAAATCCTATATCCCACCAACTTTCTCATAGAGAACGTTTTTTTATTTACTTGTTTCATTTATTTGTTCATGCACATTATTCCGATGCGTAATTGATCCGTTGTGCATGTACCCATACGGACTAAAAAAAAAAAGAACAGGAGTCGTCATTGGGGCCTAATATTATCCACGAAATAGTTGTGAGTATAAGTCGGATAACATGTTTAATATGCAACAAGGCACAGTAATATACACGGTTAATCATTTAGTTTAATGTAGTTGGAGATTAGTGCTGTATCATTGTTTTTAAAATTGGTTGTTCCATAAAATACAGCACAGTACTTTTTAAGCGTAATAACAATAATAATACGTTATGTTATTAATAATTGTGAACAAGGTTAATGATTATATTGATTACAAGAATTCACACACATACAGCTAACAAGTACGCGACCTAGAATATACTTATCCTAACGCACTCGCTCTCTCACTCATATAATACAACAATTTTTAAACTAAAAACTCTTCCTCTACACTGTCCGTCTTAATTGTTCCCAACAAAGAAGCAGATTGCAAACTGTTAGAACAATAAATATACAAGTAATAAAAACATTCACTAGACGAGAAGGTTGGTGGTACATAGGAATCAAAGGTGATGGTGGTGTAAAAAGCAAGGGAACAAGGCTTCTGATTGAAAAAGAAATATGAAATAGAAATATATTAGCAACATGTTCTTGCTAATATAGATCTATTTCATTTTTCCTTTTCAACCAGAAGCCTTGTTCCCTTGCTTTTGACACCACCATCACCTTTGATTCCTATATACCACCAACCTTCTCGTGTAGAGAATGTTTTCATTACTTGTTTCCTAAATTTTTCTGGTGGATTTGGTATTGTATTTAGTTCTTGAAACTCATAGAATCAGGTAGCCTAAACGTCAACTTGCGCGATCATGACAGGTTTATTATAGAATCTGCAATTCTGTTGAGATGTGTACCAAATATTACACTAGTCCCCAGACTATCTCCATTGAGGAAAAAAGACGACGGAGGAGAAATTTTAGGTGGGACTGGGTACGGACGATGGGAACGAGTATTTTTGTTCTCTAAAAGTACACCGTCTTATGACACAGATACAGCCCAGAACTGTTCTCCTTTTTGATATCGCTCGATTGCCACTAAGAGCAAAATGACCCGATTCTTAAATGTCCTGCTAGACGTGTGTGACGTTTTTATAATGACATTCATGATACTGCAGGATTCCTATATGGAACCTACTCGCGTAGGTTCTGATTTGTACCTACTCGCCGATTTATTACATAATTTTACACCCACAAGTAAAGTCAATTCATGAGGGCAGGAACTCCCTTGCCAAAACGGCTCTGGCAATGGACCTGACCAAGGTGAAGTTCATCCTAATGTACATGTCCACCAGGATGGAAGGTTTGAGAGAGGACATGCTGATGGCAAGGTGGGATGCCAACCTAGAGAATGTGTGATGAGCCTCCTTACCCCAGTTGCAGAACGTCTCGACAGCTAAGGGAATGCACTTCCACCCCAATTCCTGACATTTGGGACCATTGGTGAGAAGCTTGCAGGTCTCCGCTGCTGTAGAAGCTGCACCAGATTATCCGCATGACTCCCTTAGTATGGCTGGGCAAAGAGGAGATGTTACAGTGACATCAAAAGATGCCTGCCCCTTCCCACCCAGCAATGAGCACATCTGCAGGTCTGGTGTGGCTGTGATCTCTTGTAAGACCATGACCCTTCTCCACACTCACACTCAGATGAGCTCGCTGACAGAAGTCCACAAAGACATCACACAAGTGATTGTGCCTTATCACTACATCTCCCCCATGCCTGCAGGTTACAGCATGGTGACCCAGGGGATCAAGAGCCACATCCTAACAAAAGGGGCACACAGTCCTACCAACACCCACACCTAGCACCACCTCACTGCAGTCTGGAACTCATTAGACTCCATATGTAGACCTAAGCCCATGAAAAGGGACCTCTGACACCCATGAAGATGGATGAGGGGCTGAAACAGACAAGAGTCTGGCTTTGTCGGCTGGGCAGGATGCTCCCAACAAAGATTTGAATTGATCCTCACCAATCTTGCTGGACAGCTCTCGCTGAGTGGTGGGAGAAGCGAGGGCAGACTCAACCGTGATTGCATGATGTGAGGAGACCTTGGAGTTATAGGCTATGACTGCCTGCTGAAGATGGTGATTGTTGGATTGGCCCAGGCCTGAAAAGGAAAGCGAGGCAATAAAAAGTCAGCGGCGGCATGGCAATATCAGAATAAAAGTCCCCTGCTTTTTTCATTCCGTGCCTTTTTAAGCACTGCGCCTGCACTAACTTTACAGACAGCAGCATGTGCAGATCTGGTACACACCTTTTGCGTTAACCATGTGTGTCTTGCAAAAGGCATCATTTAACGCAACTAGTAAAGTGCTATTCATAAGAATAGCTCTTTCAAGGCCACCCTTATACTCGCTTAGTACAATATCCTTAACTTTGGTTCGTACAGAGAGTAGCTACAGTGAAAAAGGAAGTGCGTACATGCAACATTATGTATGTGCAAAACCATACGTCTAGGCTTGAAAGCTATACTTATATAACACAGTTGCCCACAAAATTGGACAATTACTTTCATGCAATCACACTATCTGCTAGTAACCGCAGGTGTAACTGAAGCCATATCAATGCACTGATGATATCAGCACGATTGCTGAGCTCATGTAGTTACAGTTATAGACACAATGCATATGACATTTGCTAAATCTTGCGTCAGACTTGCGTGAACTAGAGAGTTCAAGCATGCATCTGATCTGATAAGCAGCTGACACACTCAGGGAAAATGTCTATTTCAAAATCACGTAACGGCACTGACAAAAGGCAACGCTTATGCAATGTTCAGCCAATGTCATATAAACCAAGCTTAGTAATAGTCATTTAAATGCCTTTTGAATAACTTTATCGGTCGATGGCCTCGTTTGTCTTTGCAGTAGTAACGTACCCAGACCGTCTATGACGTAAGCGATTATCGCTGTAAACAGTATAATCACTACCCAGACCGTTTATGACGTAAGCGATTATCAGTATAATACTTATACTGTTTACAGCGATAATCGCTTACGTCATAGACGGTCTGGGTACGAGACTAGCATTGCATGGCTATGCAGGGTACGCTTTGACTTGGTCCAAATGGATTAAGGGTACGCTTAGCCTTCACGTACCGCACTCTCTTCGCCAAGCGAGCAGATTCAGGACTCCCCAAATAACGTTGCCTTTTAGCGGACCGTTTCTTTTCTGGGTCGTTTTTTGAGCTACTTTATATAAAATTACGTCTTACAAGTTATCTAGTTATGCGTCTTACATAGACCGTAAAGTAGATTGTTTCCAAAAATATAACATCGGCTTTTTTAATAAATGCGGTTTTTCCAGACCATTCTGAAGCTATTGGTGGAATGTTCATTGTTTAAAAGTGTTCCTATCCAACTTATGCGTTGCCAAAAGGAGCTAGAAAGAGGAGACCATGTTCCTGGACTGGGTACGAGGACGGGCAGTAACCTTTTGTTCTCTACAACCGCGCGCGCGGTTCTGTGACATAAAAAAAAGACGAAGCTGCTCATTTTGTATAGATAATTAGATTGGAAACGGGGCATTGAGCCCCGTATATGAACTCATTGTAATGCGTTCAATTGGATTAACGGTATTCCTCCAATACTTCAATGGGCCATTCCTTCAATACACAAGTACTGGAGGAATAAAGTTAATCCTATTTCAATTAAAAGTAAATAAATGCAATCCATCAATAAGGTCTATATAGCCAGCGCAGACTCCGCGATGGCGCTAATTCGATGAAGTGACGCCTCGCCCCTTTCGTGACGAAAGTAAGTTGAGAGCTTAGTAAAATCTGACAGAAGAAAACGATAGCACAAAAATGCCTACATTTGGACAAACTGTCGTGATGTTCATAGTCCTTTAGAATCCGAGATACAGAATTTGGTGCTTACAGCATTTTTAGCAACTAACCCCCTATAAACTTCCCTTTTTAAATAAATAAGTAGCATGGCCAGATGTAGCACAAAGTTTTACGAACGGTGAGGTGCGTTTAGGTTGGAGGATTTTAGAGTAACTCACACGTTTTTGACATCGCCATGAACTAACCGACAAAACTACCCTGGCAAAACTTTTAATACTTGTTCCAGATAGCTACATAAATTCTACATATGGTAGTACCATATGCTACGTAACTATGCTCAGCGTTTAGTCATGAAAAAAACAACGGGTGGTGATCCATTTTTCTGTTGTATAAATGGCCACCATAGATTATTTAGACGTCTGGACCATCCTCATGTTTTCCCTTTCAGGGGAAAATCCTCCGAGGCCTCAACTGGTCTCTTAGGCGTCTTTAACGTTTCGTCATTTGGTTGGCCATCGATGTCATAGTCAAGAAGCTGGATTCCAGGAATGAAGCGGATCGTTGTAACGTCTACTTTACTGGACTGGGTCATGATTTTATTTGCTAGCATTTTTCCTTGTATGCTGGTAATGGCCAGCAACACATTTTTTGTTTGCATGGAGTAATTCTGAATACAGTTTAAGGTACTTAAACCTAGTTAACCGACCACCGCGCCTCATTACCAAGACAATCACGTGAGACGTGACACGCATGCGCATGTCAGTAGTGCGAAACAATTGTGCGGAATAATTTTCTTTTCTTTTAACTGACTTCTCCATCACTATCCGGGATGATGTTAGTCTGTGGGCAGCACGGTACGAGTGGGTGGTGCCATGTCACCACACACACCCAAATTTGCCGCGCCACGCCTACCCTGGCCCAGACCCTACCAAGAGCATGTAGACCCAAATCAATGTAAGGTTTGGGTAGGTGTGATTGGCATGTGTCGTTGACTACTGCGTCGTTCACAGGCTCGTACTCTGATCTTTTTAGTTCTGAAAGAAAGGCTAGCGCATTTGGTAACTGTGTTTTGGTTAGGCTCCGTTGTCATCGGTTCCGCTTTTGTCTTCATTTCAAATATGATAAGTGGTGAGGAGCATCTCGGAGTCTGCGCGTGAAGCAGTGTTAATTGAGTCCGTTTCCAATCCCTCTACTCTAATATCTATGCTTCTAGTTCGATTGCTATTGCTATAACAAGTTCAACGATCCGATCGTCGGGAGTCTTGTTAGAGACGGGTTGCGTATTTTTAATGAGATTCATAGTCGGGGTCAAATCCGATAAGGAAGTATATCTGGCGAAACTTCCGATTGTTTCCTGTAAGAAGACTGTCTAATATAAATGTAGCTTTTGACTGGTGTATTCAAATGGGCCTCTTACGCATGGAGATGACGATTTGATAGCATCTGGATGGAAGGCATCCGGAGGCATGCACACGCCCATAAGGTATAAGTTTAACGAAGTGTCTTTCTATCCTTATGCTCAGAGGATCCATTGAAGTGGTGGAAGCTGTGCATTAATGTACACTGTCAGGCATAAATGTGCATGGATGAGGCAAGAAGAATATACTTATAGTGTGTGACCTAATAATTACCACTGATAGTTATAAGTAGAATCATGTACCTGTCCTTGAATAATTGAGTTGCCTGCAAACAATTTCCGCAACTCCATAGTTCTGAGGATTGCACACAGACCCCCATATGGTGACTCCAGGACTGGACTGGACACATAGCTCAATTCTCCCTTCTCGTGCTGTTGGTCCTCCAGCCAAACGTACTGATCCTGGTTGGCAGCCTTCAGAGAAAAAGGTTAGTATAAATTATTCGGCAATGAACTCGAGATTAATATTGTTTTGTCACAGACAAGGTAGACATGCGTCCATTTTTATAAGCACGAATGTATTATTTTGAGTTGTATACGAGATGCACTGGTATTCCCAACTCATTAACTTTCAATTACAACCAAACATAACTATAAGCATTGAAGTGGGGGGTTCCATTACAATGAAATACTTGCAATTTACTCAATTAAAAGTTTGGTTGGCAGCCTTCAGAGAAAATATGTGGCAGCAGAACACAAGATTAACAATGTTTCTTTGTAGACAAGAAGGACATGTGTCGAGTTTCATAAGCACACGTGAATAGTATAGTTGTATATCTAGTTTATGCACTTATATTAACTTTCGATTGCAACTCAAGGTTTTAGAAACGAAAAACATAGCGGGTGGGGGGCCCGGGGTCCATTGTAATGAAAGACATGCAATTAACAGTTTGGTTGCCACAACTTGCCTTGGTTTATTGGGTAGTTTTCGCATCTCAGGCCAACACTGCTCCGTTGTGTAAAGGTTCCATAAAAATAATAATTGTATATACTGCAGGACCATACAGACGCCTCATTTCCATTGCAATTAATCTCGTCAATCACCACAATACCCGTGCCCAGTCCAAATGTGCTGTCATAGATAAATGCAGCTAGAAATTTAAAAAATCAGTACAAGAAGTTTCGAATGTAATAAAATGATTAAATTACCCGGATTTTGAAATCCTAGCTGTCTGCAGACGACCTGACCGTCTCGTGAGTCCCACGATCCACTCCCTCCACGTATCATCCCCCATTTTCCAGAGCTGCATACTTCCACATATCCCTCGTTCCCATCAGTGCCATTAACCAAACGGACAGCTTGTCCACTGCAGGATTCTAAATATTAAATTCAGTAATGAAGTATACTACATTATTTATCCTCTGCTGACCTGTTTGTACCACCTTCCCTCTACAGCTGACTCCCGCTCTTGAGGACAAGTCACATGACACACTGTTGCCATTGGAGCAGCTGGTAATATAGCTTTCGTATCCATAGCAATCAAAACCATAAGAATACGTTGGCATTATGGGATAGCGTGAATAGCGATAGTTATTAGCTGCGATGTCTGTGGTAAGGAGTTCAAATGAACACTGAAATGATGTAAATCAACGTACTGGAGGTAGGGAAGCCTAGCTGTCTACAAACCACCAGTGCGTCCTGGTAGGTGAAATAGCCACCACACAATCCATTCCACTTCCCGCCATTGCATATTTCCACGTTCCCTTCTGTGCTTACGTCACCACCACTCAATCGGACTTGACCACCGGTACAAGCTGATGCTGTGCAGAAGAGAATTAAATAATTGTCGAGCTTGAGTGCACGCTACTCATACTTGAACAACTGACACCGGCATCATTATAGCCATGACTGCAGGGAGAGTAGTCCCCGATCAGGCTCTGGTAGTCACATTGGAACAGAGATAGCTCCGTGCCTCGGCAGTTTACGTTGTTCACGTAAATTGCTTGAATTCCACTTGAATTAGAGTTATACAGTGAATATGTACCTTTTTTAGACGGGAAGGGGAAGGAGAGAGGGGTGCGTGGGCGGGAAGTGATGTAACTGCTAAAAAGACGTTTTAGTCATCGGCCAAGCAGGTATGAACATTCCACTTATGATGTGAACAGTTGGCGACATGCATACAAGTCTACATTATTATATATGCATTATTGCACCATGTAAATTTAGCTCAGAAATCATTTGGTGTGCCAATGGTATATATATTTGAATTTCCCTAGCTAGTTCAGGCTTACAGTAACATGAATTGCACAAATTGTTATACCTGTACTTACTTGCATCAGTTGACTGGTATCCCAGCTGTCTGCACACCACCGCGGCATCGTTACTGTCCCATCCAGAACTGCACACCGTACCCCACTCTCCTCCGATGCAAACCTGTACTATCCCGTAGTAGGCGGTTCCACCAACTAGCTGGACTGATCCCTGGTAGCATCCAGTGAAGGCGACTGCGAGTATAGGTGAGGGAACGACTTGAATGGTTTGTATGCACGCAATGTATCAGTATTCGCTCAACTGTGTCTTTTAGTTCTGCGCATAGCAATTAATGCATGCATTAGCTTGTAGCAGTTATGTAATTGTATGGGACTCTCCGAGAAAACGATTTATCGCTATATTTTAATTGGGACAGGGTCTGAGAAAATGCCGGTCCTATCGCGCTTATTATATAAAAATGATTTACGTTTGAATATATATATAATTTCCGAACAGTAAGCGCTATTGACTTCCTATTTTCATCACTTCATACTACATCATTTTTCTTTGGTAACAGAGATTCTGGGGTCTTGCATTAATTTCGTGTTAGTGTTGTAACGTCCGTTACCCCTTAGGGTTCAAATCCTTCTGCAGGTGCACTTCGAATGTGGTTTGCACCTAGAGGGATCATGCACCTATTGATATGTCCTGTTCGTTAATTACTTGATTCTTTTTCTACTTCTATAGCGAACGGAATTCGTTAAGGATTCAGTTCCCATCTGCCATCGCCTTACCAGAGATTAATATTTATAAATATTATCCCCGGCCTTATGCACCACGGTATGTACTATGCATATGGTAGTGATTACGTGCGCGCACAACGTCGTGTGCGTGTCGCGGTCGGTTCGTGCACTCCTTGCGCGCCCATTTATCGGCGTACAATGCCATAACAGTACATCAGAACCATGAGATAAAGTCGGTGCGTGGGGAGGCGGGGTCGTGTTGCGCATATTCAGGGCTGCCGCGATATATCGCGATATTTTTTATATATCGCGATATTTTTTATATACCGCGATATTTTTTATATATCGCGATACGCGATATTTTTTTGGCTTATCGCGATACAAACGTGCACGGGAATAGACGGAGAATCACGGAGATAGATGAAATATTTTTACTACTTGAAGATTTAGCAGAGATGTAATTAGTACCAATGTACCATGCGAGTACACAACGGCAAAATGCTATCACGTGCACTTTGCATTATGCCTCAAGAATGTGTGCATTTACCCATGGCCAGCCATTCTGGTAAGTGGCTCCATCGTTTTTTCTGGAGTGTATTCTTTGCTGTGGAGAAAACCCTTTCTGAAAGTGTAGTTGAGGCAGGGATAGCTAGATACTTCCTTGCCAGTTTGGCAACTTGAGGGAAGTAGGATTCATGCTTTCTCCACCAATCCATCGCTATCCTGAAGTTAATTTCAGCCTCCTTAAGATACCTCTGAAATTCGACTTCAATGTGATCATGAGTACTACGAATTACTTCACCATCACATTCATCTTCATGTCCAAACAGAATATCAAATTCCTCCTCTTGTTGAGTAACTGCTGCTTTCACACTGTACATCGATCAGTTCAGTAGTCTTTGTCCTATGAGGTACCACAATAGCACCATTGGTTCTCTAATTAAACTCTTAGCTATCCAATAAAGCAGGTGGCAGCAAGTTTACGGTAAAGGCTTTGACTAGAAGCTCGTTAGCTCTGGTCAGTTTTTCTCCCTTCATAACTGGGTTGTACCTGAGTCACGTATATCTGTCCAGGATTCCTCCTTTACCAGATGGTCTAGAACCAGAACACCCTTTATCTGTGCTTGAGCATGGACTAGTGGTACTACTGGTGGTGGTACAGCCTGTGCGCGTAACTTCGAAGCTACATGTGTAAGTTGCATGCATGATGCATGTTAATTGAATGAGTTTTGTGATTAATACAAGGATGCATAGACTTACATTTTGCTATCTTCTGCAACACCATTAACGGATTTTAGGTGATGCCAAATATTGGATGTATTGTTGCCCTTTCTGGACACCCATGCATGCACAGCACCTGTTGTACATGCACAGATTGCTTTTTTGTGCCACCCAAAATGGTCCCACGGATTACTCCTAAGCATTTTGCGGTCAACACCTACGATATCCTCCTTGTCTACAGCGTGATAGGACGGTTTATCTGTCAATTCTTTTTTCGCAGCCATAACTGAAGCAGCAAATAGCGCTGCAATGAATTAATTATTGATCGATGAATATATTTACTATATCGCGATATAAAATCGCGATACTTCACTCATATCTCGATACATCGCGATATACACGATATCGGCTACAGACCATATCGCGGCAGCACTGCGCATATTTTTTAAGAGACACCTAGCTCTGCGGTCCTCTACAACTTATTTCTTACGCACTGGATATTAGTCTGTCGATCATGAAGTTTCAGTTAATGTATGTCTATGTGTTAGTGTGTGTGTGTGTGTGTGTGTGTGTGTGTGTGTGTGTGTGTGTGTGTGTGTTTACATATATCTGCAATGGGGGTGACAATAAATGGTGGGGGATCATACATCTGTGCGTGTAGAGCATAAATCCTAACACTAAGAAAGAATGGTTGCTTATAGCCCTGCACTCGACCACACCTCCCCCCATTCTGAACTTATAGTGAAGGAAGGGAATGGGACATGAGTGTGTAGTGAGGTTACGTGACACAAAAATGTAGTGGAGAGGTTATAGGACACGCACGTGTAACAGGACAATGAACAGGACAATGCGGTGTTGTGTGTGTATGTGCGTGTGTGTGTGTGTGTGTGTGTGAGTGTGTGTGGATTTACTTGTAGCTGCAAGGGGTGTGATTCGCAGATGAAATTTAAAAAGAATGGTGCATCTGTGCTTTCAGAGAGTATATCCCGGCAACACAACTGAAAGAAGGGTTTGCTTTTCAGCTCAGCTGTGGTATTAACTCAACCGCACCTCCTCCCACTCTGAACTCATAGTGAAAGAAGAGCATGAGCGTAATGAAGGCTATGAGACACAAAAATGAATGAGACAGGACCATGTAGTGGATGTAATACCATGTAGTGGAGGTTATGAGACACAAGCGTGTGTGTGTGAGCTAGTGTGTTGTGGTTGTATATTTGCAAGGGGGTGTAACATGCAGATAAAATGAAAACGGAGGGATATGGATGGTTGTTGGTTAATACATCTGTGTGCAGAGCGTAAACCTTTCAGCGGCTTTTAGGTCCGGGCCCTTTTTGCTGCCACGCGATTAATCATTTTCTCGTGGACCGTTCCATTTATAACGATAATTATTATACATCCGCAAGTTCAATTAAGTGGGTTGGGCTACTTTTATCCATAAATAGTGACATGGTGTACCGATGATTGCTATAGAGAGTTGCTATCATTAAGCGTACTCGCAAATGTGCAGATTTTTTACGTAGCGAAGAGGTCCTCTCATAATGTATGTGTACGAAACAATAGTTATAGTACACGTGGAAAACAAAAAACACTATTCTTTTCATTTTCGTTTTCGGCTTAGCTTTTCAGGCCTCTAAAACTTCAGTCTGGGACAAAACACACTCAAGTAGTGTTCTAGTAGGGTGTAGATCAAAGATCGGGCTACGCCCAACTAGTAGCAAAGAATGTTTTTTAGCTTTGTTACCCCACCAGGCATTAGCCCAAATCCTGCATTCATGATTGTACATGTCCACCCATTAACTGACATGTTATTCGAGTTGGTACATCTTTATACTGTCCAGAAAGGATAACTGCTGTTAATAAAAGCCATCATCACCTGTATGCAATTTATTCTTTACTGCTGCTTCTTGTACTTTGCATCTGCACGCTCTGCAGAAACTTATAGGGAAATCAAACACTGTCATTGCACATGTCTAGCATGTCAAGAACTCCATTGAAAAGGTAGCACAGGTGTATTCTGTTTGAGATTCTCGTTTCCACCCTTATATCTTAAACAGTTCAGTTATGACCACTTACTCTCTGACAGGACTTTTGGACATGAGATTGCGTGTTCCCGTTGTCGTCGTGTATGAAATTTATACATATGGGTGTGGCGTACGTGCATTATTCATGGTCCCGTCTAACCGTGTCGTTCGTTGACCAGAAAATAAGCCCCAGCACGCACTAAACGCAAATGTGATGTACAATGAATATTGGTCTTTGAGTAGGAGTAGGTTCATCTGCCAGGTGGTTTCAAGAAAATCGGTTGCCGCCTGAGCACATAATGAAGGCAATAAAAGCCATGCCTTCAGTAGCCACAAGCGCGGCAACTATAGGGCAAAGGAGAACTTAGTTTGACCGTGCATATTATTCTTTTAAAGTATACGAAATTGGTTGTGGAACAGCTCAAAATTATATATTGAATTTGTAGTGGCAAAAAAAGCCTAAATAGCCAAATAATTAGCTCCTCTAGGATCCCGAACACCAAAATACCGTAATGTTCGATGTGACAAATTGCACAATGCTATGCAATGCAGACGCTATCGCATCCCGCAACACATATAAGTTCCTAAAATAACAATGAAGATGTCAAAAGTCCACTGTTCCGAGGTGTGCAAGTCCACTGTTCCGACCTGCCCCTGTTATCTATATGATCCAGGAATATCATTGATAACATGTTTACCTTAGGTGGATTAATATTGTTTTACTATCGTGGCTGGGGTGCTATTCTATAGTCCGTGTGGGATTGTGGGATTGAGTTTGTCGATGAGTTCTGTGAGAAGATTGGTTGGTTGGGAAGGGGGGGGGGGGGGGGGGGGGGGGCGTACTTGACGATAGTAATTTTTAGAGATGTCCAGCCGTGTAGGTCCACAGATAATCTATGTTATCTCTGGTATAGGTCGAAGGGTTTGTATAACTAATACTAAAATGAACACAAAATGGTAGTACGCACATAAAGACGATGCAAAAAGATTAAAAAGAAACCCAGGCTTCCTAAACAGGTAGGTCAATCGCACTGGATCTAAGAGCTCGTCCCTGTGATGACCGTGCACCCCACATTATGGAGAGAAATATCCGCCGTAATTACACCCACGTATCTCATATAATTAAGTACTAAAACTTGCTTCTACGTGGGCGTAGTTTAAGTGATAGCTACACCAATCACATCGCTTGGACTGAGAGTGCCCCCAAAAAGTTGACATTTTCCCTGTAGGTGCAATCACTTAAAGACTGACATGCATGCAGGCTTTTCCTATCGCTATAAACACCACCTCGGGAGGCATATGGAACATCATCTTGGGTGGCAAAGGGTTAATTACCTTGCAGCCTATAGCAGAGTATGTTATTAACCCAAGTCTCACATACAAGTGGCTACATATCCATTAACTTTCATGTTCTAATCAGTACGCGGTCTATACGCATGCACAATAATTATATAATGAATCTGAGACCCAGCGCCACTTTAAGCACGCGCGCATGTTGTGAAGTTTCAATTTTCATGTGTCTCAGTCGTACTGCATCACACGTACTTGTACAAAGGAGAATGTTTTAACACACACGACGTACCTAGTTTGTCAACAGCAGTGGTTGCTATGAGCAATACTGAGAAGATCCAATGCATGTCTTGCCCTAAACCAATGCAACTGCTCCTGTGTACACAACTGGCACTAATTTGCTGACAGACAGGAAATGCAACTATGAATACGTGTAGGTCCGTTTTGGTCATGCGTTACCACAAGATCTATAAATGTATAGTTGTGGGTACATGTGAAATGGAAGAGTATAAAAAACATTATTAATGCTTATATACCGAACACTATGGGCGGCTGAACCTTCACCTGGTACACTGTTTTGAATTGAAATCTCATTTGTTTTGGATTGACATTCACCCTACTGTTTTTACAGTGTACGAGCTAATACCATTGCCGTCCTTTCCCGTAGCATCTATCCATATGAAGTTAACATTGTTAAATGTTTATACATTGCATGTGCCTTTCTATAGTCGATCTAGTTGTGTAATAAGGCGCCAACTGAAATGGCAAAAAAAGTATAGACCTATATAAGCCGCAGCCAATAAGGTGATAGGCTTAACTGTACCATCGTAATGACCACAAAACACTCAGTAGTGTAGTTTGGAGACCGACTGATGTGGTAGTAAAAATCATTGTACATCATGCAGGACTATTATTCCGGTAGCGGGGGGGGGGGGGGGGGGGGGGTAACCCAGCCCTTCTAATATTATTCATAGCCGAAACTGCATTGATAATTTAGTTGTGAATTAATCATAAACCACCCCCCTCAATCACTACCACGCCCCCTTCGTATGTACCCCTAGGAAGCCCTAAAACCTTCAACTGCACCGATGTTTTAGGGGCGATATTAGTTCAGCGAAATGCCCCCTCCCCCCCCCGGCCCCAAAACTCTTTTTAAAAAAAATTACTGATTTGGACTCCCTCATGGGCCCCATTTCGCTAGAGGCTTGGGGCCCACTTTCTTAAAGTATAGTACATAGCATATATAAGCCACTTCGCCGTCTTAGTCGATTGCAGTTAGTTGGAAGCCGACCCTTAAGGTCGGGCAACGCCCTGACACTTATTCATGAATGCATGATGTCACTGATTGTCATAGTGTTACGCATGCAAGAGGTATTCTCTATAGCCCACTGTTAAGAGCGATACAGGAGGCGGGAGCAAATCACTCGTACAGCGCTATATTTGAATACTCATAAATGCGCTCTATAAGTCGGACGTGAGCAAGAAAAACAAACAGGCACTTCGAAAACGATCTGCTTTTAAGGGCACTGAAACTGGACATTTTTACTTTGTTGGTGGCAAAACTAACAACGCTCGCGGATGATCATTGCAATGAATGTATGTTCATATTACTAAATTGGGCAAACACTTCGAAACGGTCAATCGATCATACAGGTACATTGCTTAAAATGTCAAATCAATATCATCACCTCCATACACTCTGCAGAACATATCCTCTTCTTTATAACAAGAACGAAAGAGACTGTCTTCTGAGGAGAGAAAGAGTTTTGTCGTGAAGGAAAGAGTCCTTTTTATCGCGATAAAGAAGGTGGAGGAGAGTTTCAGGTGATGTAAAAAAATACCTTGAGCTAACTGATCAGTAATCTTGTACGTTGCGACCGAGAAGGATAAACAAAACGTTCTTGAAGAATGAGAATTTTGCTGTGACAAGTGCCAAAGAGCAAACAGGTATATTTATGTACTGATACTATTCTATGCATATCATTATTCTTATACATTTGTTCTTTCACTGTGTATAGGACTTCTGCAGAAGGGAGAAGTATGGCACACCATAGGTGTAGATCTGATACCTTTAAGCAGTCTCATTTGCATGTATGCTAAAATAAAATTGTTTTTCTAAGGTTAACGATGAATTGTGTAGATTCACTGGAGGAAAGTTTAAACTGACAAGTGCGTACATGTATCATCTTCAGAGCAATGGTTTTGATGAGCGGTTCAAACAAACACTTCAGCATCAGTTACTGATTCAGAGCAAAAAAATTGGGATCAGTATCTCAATGCTAAACTTTTCTCATTTATCGCATTTCTATTCAAGATGAAACCTTTTTTGGTGTATGGCAGACATCCTGATTTACCAATTGAATTCAATATGAGACCAAGCTCGTGCATATCGAGAATCTTATGACACAGACAGCAGTTTTGAAAGAAATTTTTTTAAAAGTTCCATTAAATACTTGTCATGCAGCAGGCAATGATTAATGTGCGACAATAGACTCTACAAAATATTCAGCCCGAATATTTTGTAGAGTCTATTGTCTCACATATATCATAAGTATATACCTTATGCCTGCAC
This sequence comes from Eunapius fragilis, assembly GCA_963681505.1. Lineage (NCBI taxonomy): Eukaryota > Metazoa > Porifera > Demospongiae > Spongillida > Spongillidae > Eunapius > Eunapius fragilis. The sequence continues at coordinate 2,104,566 of OY811972.1, forward strand.
TGAGTATTAGGAATACTCCGTGCAGGCATAAGGTATATACTATGATGCAAAGTGGGAGCTGTTATGCTACTAAGAAATACCATGACACTAACCAAAAAGTGTTCCAAACTGGAGAGGACCTCATGAGGTTCTTTCAAAAGGAACATGGAGACCCTCACATGTGAAGAAATCTTACGAAGTTTTGGCTCAAAAGTTCAATATATCATGGCTGACACTATACCATCAGAATGGTGGTTGAAAATGTGTGTATTTTGCATGTGCTTTCAAAATTTTTTTTACACAGCACCAAAAACTGAGTTGGACAAAGGTCAGCAATTTTAAGACAGATCCAAAGTGTCTGAAGATGCAAAAGATATCTTGCATGATAATAATAATTGGGGGCTTGTTTATTGCATAAACGCATTTTACTCGTGTAATTACCTGACGATGCAGAGGGTAGTTGTTCACAACCAGTATTGGGGCCAGGTAATGTGTAAGTGAGTACATGTGCATGGGTAACAGAAATAATCGCATGATTGAGTATTGCAGTTCCTGAAGATGCGCAGTTGATGATGAAATTTTGGTGCATGGAAGAGATGCATTGGGCAGTAACTACTAGAGCAGTGTCCTCGAAGAAGAGCTTTATTCTCCAAGCCTTATTCAGGTCTGGTGTTTACATAATGCATTATGAAGCCAAAGAAGACTTTAATTACGTGTAAGCCCTTAATCACAGTGATTGTAACAAAGCATAACGTTTAAATATATTTTACTATGAAACAGGATGCAGTCTTTGATATGCAAGACGGAGAGTTTGCGCTGAGCAAAGACATCAATGTGGCCTTATGGATAGACTACCGTCCTTCTATGGTGAGTATCTGTTAAAAGAAGTTGTTTAGTTTAGGTTAGGGCAGCGTTTAAATGTGAATGCAAATACGCGCGCCCCATGCATACTATCAAACCGCAATGTAATTTGCAACATGCACCATCCATGAATATTTAAGCAGCTGAAATACACTTGTAGATCGCTCAAACAAAAGGACACCAGGAGCATGATACATGAACTCTGACATGGAGGGAACGGCTTCATGCAGTAACAACCGGGTCGATGGTACGCTTGACCTCGTTATGACCGTGAGCGCAACTAAACCGTAATAGAAGAATAGTATATGGCAGTGGTCGGAAGAATGTAGTCAAGCCTTTTTAGCAGCCAAAGGCATATTGACATCTTCGAAGGTTCTAGCACATTATAATCCAAAGTTGTCTTTGATATCTAGACTGGCTACAGATGCATCGAGTTATGGTGTAGGGGCGGTGTTAGGCCAGTCACGGACGTTGTTGGGTGCAGAACGTCGAAACTATGCACAGACAGAAAAGGAGGCCTTAGCTATCATCTTCGGGGTATAAAGACATGTACTTGTATGCATGGACGAAAATTTCTTCTGTTAACGAATCACAACAAAGACTGGATTACCTGGATGGATTGTCCAGACTGCCTGCCGTTGTAATGTGTAGAACACGAAGAGGACGAAACAGAAGCAAGGCTATTCATCAAGGTGCAAATAGAAACTCTCCCTGTAACTGCAGGACAGTTGTAAAAAAGAAAGCCGACAAGACAGAGATTTGAGCATGATTACCCTAAAAGGCTAGCCAGAAATAGTCTCAGCAGAGTTACAATCATATGAATTAAAGAAGACGGAGCTAACCATGAAAATCACACCTATAGCTGTGATGCGAGTCTTAATATCTGGTAATTTACAGGAGAAGTCCTATCGGAATGACATCATAACCATCCTGTCCAGAATGAAAGCCCTGGCGAGAAGTCATGTGTGGTGGTGGCCTAACATAGAACGGGACATTGAAGCATGTGTTAGGTCATGCGAATGTTGTCAGGCCATAAAGCAATCCATACCCCTGGCTCCAATACAACCTTGGACGTGGCCAAGTGAGACCATGGCAAAGAGTTCACGCGAACTTTGCGGGACCGGTAGGTGGGAAAATGCTTTGTGTGTTGATGGATGCTCACTCTATATGGCCAGAAGTGTACGAGATAATAAGTACAACAGCGCAAAAAGACGATCGAGATTCTTCGTCACATCTTTGCGTCCTAAATGATTAGCGGTAGCACTCTAAAGTTTGAAGGTTAGCGCGTTGTTTCTAGCGCGCCATATAACTACAGTTCTGTCAAGTGTAAGCAAACTGGCAAAGCACACGTCTTCAAAAGGTACGGCCCACCTAATCCGTTACGTTTACCGACATACCGCGAGTAGTCAGCAGTCTCCTCACGGTAGCGATGCCCCCGTCACGCGTAGCAGACAGCAGCCGTGTTGCAACCTGTGCGTATCAATACACGTTGACACAAAAATTCAACGGTCATTGCTCACCTGTCCCTATTAGTACCGTATTTCTAGTTATCGAGGCCGTGTATTATTCTTGCCAACCTACGTAATAGAAATCGGAACAAGGTTCCAATTTATTTAGATGTGGTATGATGAAGTCGGTAAAAAATTAGGCTCTGTAAATTCCATCGATATCGCTAAGAGAACAGTTTTGCGTTTGTTCCGTGCCATAGCACTGCATAGGCCGATGCAGAGGGGCGCCCAAATCTGAACCTGCGGCAGCAGGTTCAATATAGGATTGATTGAGGGTTGATGAATGTCATTAATAAAACTTCACTAGCGTCTGGAGGAACAACGTTATCCTTACATGTCATATAGACACATATCAAGTTCTATTTAATAATGTATATAAAAGATTTTTATTAATAATTTTAGGCAAGTATAAATACTCTAACCTGCACTAAATACATTTGGTGTTCCTATCGCAGTTTAGTTGTTACTTTGGCTAGTGAGTTGTTTTTCTAAAAATGCCTTTCGCGTACTGTAATCAAAAGAAGAGATCTAAGCAATGAGCGGACCGGAATACCTCCAAAAGCAAGATGAGAACAAAGGTAAAGCCCATGCGCTCTACAAGGCCGATCCCGAAAAGAAGAAGGCCTCTGTACGCGACAGCTGCAAGGCCGATCCCGAAAAGAAGAAGGCCTCTGTACCGATTGGCTAAATGTGCTTCCGAGAGGACGCGGTACCGCAGGGGTCACAGAACTACCACCACCACCCAAAGGTATGCTATGGCATGTTGTATTAACATTAAAAAAGCTGTGCATGCAACATTTGTAGAGCATAGTCGGGCGGTGTTTGGTCGGGCTTGTCACCCTACTACCTGACCAAACTCGGTAGTAGGGCCCGCCCGACTATGTACAGCACGGATCTGCACAAAACCATTCACTTCACATGTAAAGCATGCATGGTGACTCAATAGTGTGTACAGTAGTAGTGTCTATTGTTTTAATCTGATGTATAAAAAGGCTTCCTTCCTTATTATACATTTCAATATTAATTGGTGCTTTGTCCATTGCATGTACACACCACCAGCACTAACAGCAGACTTTCTTGCCACCACATGCCGCCATATCATGATCCTGTACTGTTGCACATCAACTTGTTATAGCCACCATAAGGTACTTCTACTCTCACATTTATGTAGTGAAAAAATCAGACCTTCTGCCCACACTCATAACGCTGCAGACCCTGTCCACAGATATAAACATATCCTCATCAATCTACATGGTGCCATGTTATCCCAGATCTACATGCTGTCATGTAGTTCACTTCCTGAGTACTCACACTATCCATCTTTACTGCATGTAGGCTACACCTCCATGTTTAGATTGGAGCATTTTCAAATTTGACCAATAAAATTTTAGCACATGCAGTTAATATGATGGAATTGGACCAATAGAATTATAGCACTGTCTGCACACATGTTAAGGCTTTGCAGGTATAAAAGTCAGTCATGCACCCGCTGAATTATAATGCACTTTGCAAAAAGAGGTAAAAATTTAATAATGCTCTATGTGGACTCACGTGTAAACTTGCTTAAAAAAGAAAAAGGTTAAAAAAAAATTTAATCATACTCTCTGTCACGCACATGTAGATGGCAGCTGAAGACCTTCGTGGTTTTTTTTTAATAATGAGGGGTCGGAGGAGGAAGAGGATGACATTCATCCTCCGACTTCACTCCTCTTCACCCCGTGAGAAGCCCCTCTGCCCCACCAGCCCCCACCACCACCAGCAGCGCTGCCCCCGCCACCACCAGCAGCAGCTATGGACCCGCCACCACCAGTAGCAATACCCCCGCCGCCACCACCAGCTGCGCTGGAGCCAGTCCCCGAGCCACCACCACCAGCTGCGCTCCCGCCGGTACCACCGCCGCCTGTGCTCCCTCCCTGGCCTGCATGGCCACTGCCACCCTGGCTCAACCCAGCATGGCGGGGAGGCCGGGGAGGAGGACGTCCCCGCAGGAGACGAGGGCGCGGGCGAGGACAAATCGTTATAAATACTACTAATTCATTTGTTATTGCATTAAGAGATAAAGGGAATCGCCCAAATTCTATATGCTCTTCCTACATTTCATTGACTACGATACTGCTATGACAGGGTGAAAAAAAACCTAGTATGAAACAAGTAAATAAAAACATTCTCTAACGAGAGAGTTGTTGGTATATAGGATTGACTAATGGTGGTGTAAAAAGCACGGAAACAAGAGTGACAGAAATTTTACTGGAAAATTGAAATAGGCCTATATTTAGCACACTCACAATACAACAGCACATGCCTGAGTAATGGGCTAAATATAGGCCTATTTCAATTTTCCAGTAAAATTTCTGTCACTCTTGTTTCCGTGTTTTTTACACCACCATTGGTCAATCCTATATACCAACAACTCTCTCGTTATAGAGAATGTTTTTATTTACTTGTCATAATCACAATTATATTCCACCATATATGGTGAAAATTAATTGTAATTTGACATTTGTGAATATGATTTGGGCTCCCCCTCTGGATCCGACTATGGCACTGTGCACTTTAAGAGAACAAAAATACTCATGCCCGTTGCTCGTACTCAGACCAATCCTAAAGTTCTCCGTAGCATAACTCAAGACAGATACGTTTGCAAGTGTACCAATCGCTTCATGATGTGTCGCATGTTATCTTGAGGGGCGTGTTAGACCATAGATATTACGTATAATATCTATGGTTAGACGTCGAACTCATGGGACAATTAACTGAGCCAGTAGTACCTTTTATGAGAATAGCCAGCTATTCTACGATAGCGTGCTAATTAACGTGTCGTGAGCGTGATTCAAAAGTCTTTATTCGTTGTGGAACGGAGGCAGAGATATCATCTCTGCCGGAGGTAAGATCATTTGAGCTGCTTTGACCGTTTCAGGGTACATACAGCTGCAAGTCTACATGTTCGACCCGACATTACTAAGCAAAGAAGAAAATGTAGTGGAGCACTGATATATAGGATAATTCTGAAAGGAAGGCCTCCTGACGAAACTCCAAGTTATTATTTTTAACACCCATTACATGAGAAACGGGTCGGGTACTCGTTTGTTGGAAACAGCCAAAATGAAAACAAAATGACAAAGTAATTGCATATTTTGATAGTCCAATCACTGCTGCGATGTACTCTGATATTTTTATAGATTTGGATCATTAGAGCTATTCTGTGACTATAATGATATCATATCAATTCGTGGTTTATCAGTAGTTTAAGGCTAAACGTACAGACTTTATTCTAGGCAGTTCTCGCGCAAAATTTTAATCTGAATGTAGATCGTTTTACTATACAATCATTTAAGTTACGAAACGCAATCAAAATAATATGCCGAAATCAAGGTATAGCAATTTTTAGTTGCTGAAGAGCTGTAATTTATTCATTTTGTTTTTGCGGTTGACGTTTTGGAGGTGAGTCCGATATGGTGGAAAGTTCACAACTTTGTTCTCCTAAAAAGGCTGCATGTGGATGATGCAATTCTGGCATCTGCAGTGTCCTAAACTTTTAGGTCGTCCACGGAAGAATAGTGAGATTGATCCTACAATGCCGCAACGGTTATACATTTATGCGATGTACGCGCGTGGTACCCGAAAAATAGCTTTCAGCTAATCAGATTGGAATTGTAGTAATATCAATAATCTTCTGGAGCAACATGCAGGGAAGACATTATTTAGCAATATTCAGTAAATCTGATTGGGCTATGGATCCTTGTTTTTTAGAGCCTCTACATTCGTGTTTCTCTATATACGTAACAATAAACACTCATAAAATGATGGTGGCAGAACTCAGATTATTTTTTCACTAATTTTTGTGCCGCGACTAATAACTCTTGGTGACACTTCAAGAGACCTCTATGAAGGTAAGCTGCATCTACCCTAGTTTGAAAGAGCAAGATCTGATCTTATTTTTCCAGTTGCTGCATGGTGCTAGTAAGGCAATGAAGTGGACGCTCTATATCCTATTGCATTGAAGACCCATTTGAACAATTGCGTGAATAGAAAAAGGCACGATATTATCAGCAAATAAATGTGGGCCCAAAAACATCCACCCCTGCATGCCCGTTTTTTGATGCCTGATTTGAAGGTAGTTGGGCGTATGGACATTTGTTGCTATCAGAGGTCCCTGTTGTTGAGTGGTATATATTTCAGAGGCATATAGCTATGTGGTGAGCAAACAGTGAAAAGGTCTACACTACAAACTCGCCATTATCAGGAACTACGATAGTAGTTCCTATATAGGAATTGACCCGGGTCGTGAAATCATTAAAAAACGCGACCCGCGTATAACTCGCGTACCGAGAAACGGATAGTGTTGCTCTTTGTAGCTATCGAACCAGAGGGCAAAGACGGTCATTTTAATGTTTTATTCCAGTCTTCAAACTGTTTGCTTTAAGAGAACAAAAAAGCTCGTGTTTTTCATCGTCCCCAGGCCAATTCTTCTCCGTCGTCGTCGTCTAATTCTCGCGCGACTACAACTCGGGATAGAAATGGTTTTAAAGAGCGCAAGTTATACCAATCGCTTTAGAATCTCCTAGAAGGACATCTTCAGGTATTAGATATATGAATACAGCATAAAACTGATATACGTAATCATTACGTAATGCGTAGTGTAAAATAGAAGCGTTCCCATGGCGACATTTACGTATATTTAGAATTGTGCAAACAAAAGAGGAGAGCTGAACAACGAAACGACGAGTTAGAATTCTCCCGCGTTCCTTACAGTGATCCCGAACAAAAGCGGGCGTCTGCTCTTGACGGTAATTGAAGCGGGGGTGGGGGGGTGGGCAACTTGCCATATTAATAATCGATAAAAAATGATAATAAAAAAAGAGGAAACAAGTAAAGAAAAACATTCTCTAACGAGAAAGGTGGTGGGATATAGGAATTGGAGGCAACGGTGGTGTAAAAAAGAAGGGAACAAGGTTATGAGAAAAGGGTAAATGAGACAAAAATCCTATACATGTACTTAGCACGTGTACAGTGTAACTGTAAACAGAACCAAAAGTGTGAAGAAAAACCAAAAGTGTGAAGTCCACGAACAGGATGGCGATGGATCCACTGGGGTTAGCTAGCATGCACTCAGCGAGCAGTGATTATTAAGAATAATTACAGATATACGGCACACGGATAAATGCACATCATAAAGTTAGTCTGGTTTATACTCCACAAAAAGAAGTGCTAAACATAGGATTTTTGTCTCATTACCCTTTTCTCAAAACCTTGTTCCCTTCCTTTTTACACCACCATTGCCTCCAATTCCTTTATCCCACCAACTTTCTCGTTAGAGAATGTTTCTCTTTACTTGTATACTAAACGTTACTTCGTATCTTGCTGCATTCATACACAACTATGCATACACAATGCAGTTCAAATAGCTAGCAAACTAATGAATTGGACTGCACACACATGTCTCAACGTACACTTATATCTTGCACCACTAACTGCCTTTAAGTTACATTCCTTGTGTTTGTTCATATATATTTGCATCTTCAAGAGTAGCTATGTTAAGCTGCTCATAAACTGTTTTTCCTGCATCCTCCAGTTGCACCTTCACATGGTCTGCACGTGACTCATATACCACAGAGGGAACTTGGCTTTGATCAACGTTGGGTCCTTTGGCAGCCATCTTCCTCCTCATGATCCTGTGTAAGTGTGCAAGCCGGTGAACTACTGTTTTGAGGAATTAGTAACATACACTTGTGCAGTCCCCCATCCTGTTAAACAAATTGGAGATGGGGTGGGGGGGGGGAGTAAACATGAGTGGATATGTCCCTAATCTGGAGCAGCTGTCTGAATGTGCCCAATGCCAATGCATGCACCTGGCATTTCAACAGAAGTCTAGTCAAGAAGCTATATGACATTATCTCAATGACCACAGTGGATGGACTCAAATTCGTATAGCAAAACATGTTCATGCAACTGCCATTGACCTATTCTAACACTCTTTGTTGTGTCTAGAATGGTCAGCTATGGTGTTCTTTTAATGTGTTGCTCACATGGTTTGTAGCTGTGGTTTTTTGCTATGTGTTCTCCAGCATATGTGGAGTGGCATGGCCATATATGGTGTTGGTATATTCATCTATCAGCGTAAAGATAGCATTGATGACTGGATGCATGGCAACTTCCTAAAATGCCTTGAAACTATTTGTATTATACACATGCAACATGGCACACGAACACTGACAGAGCTCTAAATCTGGCAGCCATTTATATGGCAAGATTAATTCTATTTCTGTGATCCCCAGCAAGGGCCCAACTTCCCCCTGGTATTGGCACTTGAATACAAGCAATGCCACCCAAAAAATCATGACCATAAATGATACCGGCTAACTCAAAGGGCCTAGGGAATCCTGCTGAAATTCTCCAGTGGTTCCCATGTGTGGGGCTACTGTAACAATAACTGAACTGATAGTTATTGTGCATTTACAATTCAGTAAAATGCATAGAATCCTGACAACGCATCAAAACTATTAAATTCGAAGGACTTTAGCACAATGTTAGCAGTACAGTGTGATATACCATTAAAAATTTTCACCAAAGGAATAACTTACATGTACGCTGCAATGGCAACCAGAATAGCTGACAGTACACCAATGGATAGCCCTCCAATAAAGGCACCAGTAAGTGGTCCTGCCTGACTGCTGACTGCTTGTGGAGCACTCATAACTGGATACACCTTGAATGTATGACCATTAGCAGTGAGAGTTGGGGAGCCCTGCACCAGTAACCATGCAACCAGTTGTGCTGCTTGGACATTACTACTGTGTTGTGAACAGTGGGATATCCACACTTGGAGTTGGAAAGGCAGACATTAGTATACAGGGGCGGCGGAAGCTTATCATATTTGGGGGGTGGGGGGTAAGCTTAACAAACGATAATTATATTCATAACTACATGAATTTCGTTACAAGGCACCAGTAAACTACAGTACCCAGTATCTTGTGCGTTCGTCGTTAGTAGTGGAGAATTCAACAGGAACATCAGTGGCGTTAGTGTCCAATGTACCGGGACCTCCTCCCGGGGGTACATTTGCCTACCGCGGTGCTTAGAAAATAAATTTATTCACGTTCGGCCAGTTTAACATTTGACAGTGCATGCTCGTTGTACAGGTCCTTTAGAGCTTGGCCCGAAATTGCCAAGGTATAATTCTTTTTATTTGGTCCCAAGCTAGAGTTTCAAAGTGAAACTATTAGATCGCGATATGCGTGGTTGCTATATGTAATCTTCTGTACCGCGTACCGCGATCGAATAGCTTCCCTTTGACGATCTGGATTGGGTCTGCTTGGGACCAGAGAAAAAGAATTAGAGCCTGGGAATTTGGGCCAAGTTCTAAATGACTAGCATGCATGTTAAACTGGCAGAACGTGAATAATTGTACACAGCGTTAGACAAATGTACCCCCGGGAGGAGGACGCCAGGTATATTGGACTTACTAATAGAGTACATGTACTTATATCATCGTCCGATTGATCGCTAAATTTGAGGGGCTGAGCCCTCCATGCCCCCCCCCCCCCCCCCCCCCCCCCCCCCCGCCGCCCCTGGTGTGCAAAGTAAGTGATATTGCAATATGTATCATCACTTCCTTATTAACCCACAGGTCTCATCACCTCAAGCCTCACTCCTACCTTACCATTTGTACCACCTCAAAGCATTATGTTGAGTGCAAATGTCACAAAAATTGATGTCACAATGTACCTGAGATCACTTACTTGGTATCATGAGGGCAATCCTATAACAGCAGGAGGTCGAGTCATGATAAGTCCAGACAGTACCACACTGACCTTATGAATACTGTTGAATCAGATGCTGGTACTTATGAAGTTAAACATATGGGTGGGGCCACCAGCAATAGGCAAGAGAAATGTAAATCCAGAATGTTGGGTTCACTGAGAAAGTACCCTATATTGGCTGGACTGAAGTTTACAGTTACTACATCAGATGGTAATGTTTCTTTTCTTTTGTGTGAAAGAATGCCATATATTCTAAGGTGTTAAATTTGGTTTGTATGGATCAGACCATCCTATTTCTTCCAAAGTCATACCACTGACTACTGGAGGTCCACTGCCAATACAACTTAATTGGGCAACATTGCCAGGACCAGAATACATATGGAACTACATAACCTACTCATATGTTACCTCTATGCTGTATTACAATGGACTGGAGACACCCAGTGGCATACAGACCTCAAGTGGTGTACTGCTGACTGGAGCCAACAGTGCATACCGAAATGTAACCATTCCTCTCGTCAGCAGTCTAGATAGTGGCTATCTGGGTGCTAGCCTCATGATTGATCCATACTACTACCTTTACTACTATGGCTCTGGCAGTTATCTTTTCTATTATCCTTATGATTATACTACTCCTTTGTCAGTTATACATTAGGTATCTCATACATACAGCTGGATTCATCTTGCATCAGATTTACCGATGCCAGTATGTCAGGTTGTTACACTTGAAATTCTGATTTCAGCTCAACCTCAGGTGTTGGTAGCATACAATAACATCAGTATACCAAGTACAGAGATGTCCATCAGTATCACAGGCCACACAGTTCTGACGTGTACCTCTCAGGGAGGCTATCCACCATTTGTTACTTCCAGGTGGATAAAGAATGGACGGACAGTGGCAGAGGGAACTCAATGTGGTGACTATAGACACAGCAACACCATCCAATTCCTGTGGTCTGTATATGTTCTGTTGATAACACAGTACAGTTAACAGAGAGAAGTGTGCTCATTAAGGGAGAAGGTGAGCTGTTGGGTATGTGATATGTGTTTGATATTACACTATCCAGTTGGAGCTCCGGTACACCAGTGGGGGGACGTGTACATACCTGAGTGTAAGCACATTGCATGCTTGACAACCACTTCATTCTGACACACTGTTCCAAGCTGATATATGATGTTACATTAAAAGGAAGTGTAATAAAATACCTTATATCTGAAGAGCTCCTCTCAGCTTTGAAATGCTAGATCCTTTCATTTGTATGGCCACGTTCATTCCACAATTCACCCAATTCATCTAAAACCATTGTGGGGTCGGTCTGTCCAGACATGTCACTAACCTTATTTCTCTAAACACTTCGTCACGATGCTTAAAAGCATGGCAGTGTTCATTCCAATGTTCACACTATTCCTCAGCTGTGTAACGCTGCAATGAATTATTTACCCGTCAGTTATGGGACTTCAGTGCATAAATGGTAATCACTACTCGAGCCATATACAATATACAAAGTCCCACAATGTACTAAAGCCTTAGTACCACTATCATATAGATAATAACAATATTTACAAACAAAAAGCAATGCTTTCAATATCTGTAAGAAAAAATCCAGGGAAACCTTTGATTAAAATAAATTAATTCTAAAACTTTTGATGATTGCACCTATCCTGTCTTAAGAAAATATGTGACAATGAAAAAAAGTGGCAGAGGGAGGAGGGATAAGGAGGAGGAGGATGAGGAGGAGGAAGGAGGATGGAGGAGGGAGGAGGGGGAAGAGTATGAAGAGGAGTAGGAGGCAAAGGAGGAGGTGGGAGGTGGAGAAGCAGGAGGAGGAGGAGAAAAGAAAGAACCCACTGTTAAATATATCAGTAGCACTCTATAAGGTAAAAATAGATTCAGGTATTGCACAAGATTTTCCCCTATGAACTAGTACTGGTACGATAATAAAATGTGATTGGTCCCATATATGAACATGAGCCTACTATAGTATTTATAATATATGCATCTATCAACCAAGAATCAGATTATCTATCTCTGAGATGTGAGGCAATGATTTATCATTCATTTCAATACATGCAAGTGATGGGGTTTATCTTGCTTGTCCTTTCTAATTGAATACACATGGAATCATTTTATTTCAGTATACTCAACTTGCTACTATGGCTGCCTCAATAAATGCTAATATCACTACGTCTTACTCGTTTGTACAAGATCAGTTTGGATGAAGCAGACATCAAACACTCCTTTACCTGTACTTCAGGTGTTCAGGCAATATTGTACACTGCCACCATATCGTATTCCTCTGCTTCTGGAGACATCACAGGGTCTACTTTAGGCCAATGGTCACAGTAGCATTGGAGGCCTGAGGGCTATCTGAGTATAATGTACATAAATACAAGGCTGCATGCCCTCCAAGTGTAGGTTACTCCAGGTGGGAGAGGAGGATTAGAGTGGCAGTAAAGAGCTACAGTTGAGCCAATAGTGAAGGGACAATTGGGAGGATCAGTAGATACTGTGATATCATGAGAAACTTCCTCTGTAAGGTGGAGGGAAATACAACACTACGTCAATATGATCAGTAGCTGTATGGATGTAAGCCATCATTACCATTGAGGCATGTTATAACAGCATCATTGTCATGACCACAGTTGAGAGTACCAACATTTCCAAAGGTGCAGTCTCTCACATGGGATTCACTACCAATGCAATATATGCTGCTAAGAACTGGACCAGTGTTTGTACAATGTTTCCTTGATGATATTGTAACACCTAGAATAAGTGAACAAGTTAATGCATTGTACAAACCTTGGTAGACATGCAAAAACCTTTAGTATTGATGCCAAGTGATCTGCATACTATATATATCAGTGCAGCTGTCTTACTAACTCCAGTCACACACACACACTTGCCCAGAATCCATCTCTCTAACATATTTTCAACCTTCCTTCACAGAATGATGGACCATCAGCTAAAATTACATCACCATTGGAGCACTCTGGGATGTTTGCGGATGGATGAAGACATGATACAACTGCAATGTTATTTAAGGTGCTGGAAAGTGTGATTTAAATTATATGTATTGTAGTTTGTTAGCTTTGGAACTGAGCTGTAGGAACACAGTCCAATGGAAGCTTCATTTCCACTGCAGTAGACATTAAAAAGTTCAAGTAAAGTTGTTCCCTTACCAAAGTATGATCCTCCATATGGCACTGCCCCTGTTGATTGTGTTATAAAATTAGATGCAGTGACTAATTATAACTTAATGGTACTTTTACTCACATTGATATGGATATCCAAGCTGTCTGCACACCACTAGGGCATTATTGTAGCTCCACCCACTGTCATAGAATGTAACACTTCAAGACTTCCTTCATAAACTTGCCTCGCTGTGCAACCTGAGTTCACTGAAAGATAGCATTAGCTACACTTGATATGCAGCACTGTGAAATATTTACAATAACAACGAAATCCTGCATCATAACTGTGATCATATGATGCACATCCAAAATATGCTGTACCAACTAAATGTGATGAGCCTGGTTATGGTGGTATGATGAGCCTGGTGATGATGTGAAGAACCTGGTGAAGGTGTGATGAGCCTGGTCATATGACGAGCCTGCTGATGGTATGATGAGCCTGGTGATGGTGTGATGAGCCTGGTGATGGTGTGATGAGCCTGGTGATGGTGTGGTGAGTCTGGTAATGGTGTGATGAGCCTGGTCATGATGTGATGAGTCTGGTGATGGTGTGATGAGCCTGGTCATGTGATGAGCCTGGTCATGTGATGAGCCTGGTGATGGTGTGATGAGCCTGGTCATGTGATGAGCCTGGTCATGTGATGAGCCTGGTGATGGTGTGATGAGCCTGGTCATGGTATGGTATGATGTGGTCAGGTGTGGGTGTTAAAATAATGGTGTGATGGTGAACACAGTGGAGCTGACCACTCGAATACTCCTGTAACTAACATGCATGGCTTCATTTCTTCCCGCACATTAGTTTCACATGACTCCAGATTACATAATGCAGCTACACAGGTGTCCTCTAGTCTGTATGTGAGGCTAATACCAACATGTGTCCCACAAGGGGTAAGGGTAGTGTCCCATGAAGGTTAGGGGCGTGTCCCACTAGGAGTTAGGATGGCCTGATGGTGATTTGAAAAAAACATCTTCCCTTCTTTCTCCCCCTCCCTCCCTTCAGTTCCTTTCTAACTTGCAGCTTGGAATAGTGATTGACTTGAAGGAGAGAGTGGTGAATAAGCTTGTCGTAGCTAAAAGGTTGTTAGTATCATGTGTGTTGTACGGGGTACTGATGTGTGCATGTTTACGTATTGACCTTTAGAACTGGCTACATTTTCTTACATATAGTTATTGGTACATACCCTTTTGTGCATCTCCATAAGGTGGTAGTACTGCTTCACTTGCTGGACAGGTTAGCATTGATGGTGTGCACTGAGGGGTGTGTGTGCACTGAGGGATGTGTGGTGTGTTTGTACTGTGGGGTGTGTGTATACTGACGAGTGTGTATGGACTGAGGGATGTGTGTGCACTGAGGGATGTGTGGTGTGTGTACTGAGGGGTGTGCACTGAGGGTGCGTGTGTGAACTGAGGGGTGTGTATGGACTGAGGGATGTGTGTGTACTGAGGGGTGTATGTGGTGTGTATGGTGTACTGAGGGGTGTGGGTGGTGTACTGGGGGATGTGCGTGCTGAAGGGTGTGGCCTCATTCCTTTTCTTACAGACTGCACCTTTGGTGTCACAAAGACTTATAGTTATACTACCTGTGTCATTAGCAGATGGACCCCAACTCCTCCCACTTACCACACCCATCAGACCCTCTCATGTCACTCCCACCTTATCCCTCAAACTGCACACACCTATACATCTTTGGCTTTGGCAAAGCTCCCTCTCCCCTCCTCCTTCACCATCTCAGAAGGCCACACACCCGAGGAGAGTGTGGTGCATGGGGGCGTAGTCAGCCTCTCCCACCAGGTCAAAAGGCACAAGTCGGAGCACAGACACAAGAAGTAGCACAAACATAAGGAGCACAAGGATGAAAGGTATGGGGACCTAGAGGGAGGTAGAAGTGCAAGGTCCACAAGGTGCAGTGGCAAAGGGAGGAACACAGACACAAACACAAGCACAAGCACTCCAAAGACACATCAGCACAAGGAGAACTATGATGGATCTAACACCTTATGGGAAGGGGTCACAATTTGTTAGTAAAACATCAATTGCACGTAATTACAAATGGTTCGATTTTAAAGCGAATTGTCATATGCGATACTGAAGAGCTCTCTCTATTTCTTCTGCATGTGCTTTAAAATCGGCATC
This sequence comes from Eunapius fragilis, assembly GCA_963681505.1. Taxonomy (NCBI): domain Eukaryota; kingdom Metazoa; phylum Porifera; class Demospongiae; order Spongillida; family Spongillidae; genus Eunapius; species Eunapius fragilis. The sequence goes on from OY811972.1 coordinate 2,119,999, forward strand.
TCTAAGGATGCTCAAAAAGTGACTCCAGGTTGTACGCTTGAAACCTCTACGGGTCAGCCAACGGCTGATGACCTCGATAAGGCACTTGTCAGGATCACTCATTTTGGCCTGTTTGATGGTCTCACACTCGTTGTGCTCAATTTTAAGAAATATGGCTAGCTTCTCCCACACGTGAGAGAGACTGGAGTATGCACGCAGAGTCTTGACCTCTTTGGAGCCTGGTAGTTTGTATTTGATGAGATGGAGGTCCTTCAGTGTCACCACCTGACCTATAGAGAGAGGGAGAGTACAAGCAGATTGTATAAGTGTGTCAATAAGATATATAACAGGATTCACAGCAGTGATGTGCACACTGCCACGTACGCACTAACCAAGGTAGTCCACACCAATGGATTCGGCCTCTGAAACGTTAGTACCTTATACGGTAGAAGGGAAAGGGTTAAGTGCGTATATGTGCTGTGGGCCTCCTCACTGACTTTGCAGGCTGTCAGCAGATTTGGAAGTGGGCAGAGATGGCAATAATAATTGAGGAGCACAAACGCTTGTTCTTAATTGTGGCCTATGGCTATTATCTGCGGCGGAGGCTGCTGAGTGCCTTCGGCTGGGACCGGGTGGACGAACATGGTTTGGTATGTGTGATGGTGGCCCTCCGCCATGAGGTGGAGAGTTCTGAGAGGTTTCAGAAAGTGCATGTTTCACTGGTTTCTGTGAGGATAAAGGTTTAGCCTGCGATTGTAAAGTTTGATTGCCTTCATCCATCTCCTTTTTATCAATGTCCAAACTATGCTTACTCAACCTTCTGCGCAGTTTCCCCACTTCGAGCTCGACTGCTTCTCTTTTCATTTTCTCATTTTCTGCCTGGATCTTTAATGCTTCTGCCTTAGCTTTCCACAGGTCAGTTTCCATATTAGCCTTTTCTTTTTCGAGAAGTGCCTTCTCCACTTCCTTGTCCTTGATAGTGTCTTCCAGTTTTTTCATATTTGACTTCAGCTGAGTCAGCTCATCCTCCAAATGGTCGACCCTTTTTTCAAGTTCGCAGTTCTTTTTGCGTAGATCCTCTAACTGCTGCTTAGAGTACGCGAGCTCAACATTCAATCGTTCTACCTCTTTGCACTTGTCCTCTAATTTTAACTGCAGTTCACGTTCGCGATCACTCATCTCCTCTTGGTCAATTGAACGATCGTTAGAATATTATATGCTTGCATCAACCGATGCATGCATATATATATATACTTATAAGATTATACATAGCCTCTTGTTGCACATGATGTATGAATTGACTCAAGAGGGGGGCGCACCATTGTGAATTTCAGTAGCAAGTATAACAGCTGACCTAGCTCAGCTGAACCAGAAAATTAAAAAATGAAAGCAAACTCAAACACTGTACTCACTTTCCTCGCAATGCCCAGTCGATGTGCACAATTGACATTTCGTTTTATAAGGTCACGCAAGGATTACATAGTCCAGGGGCGGATCTACCACGGTTCGCCCGTATGCACTTGAAACCCCCCAGTCTATCCGAGCATTAGTGTAACGGATTTATCCGATCCATCGATTGCGCTGCGCCATCGATGTTCCATTGATTGCGCACCTATCGATCGATCGCACAATCATCGATCGATCGCGCACCTATAAAAATTGCGCGATCGACCGATTGCGCAATTGCTGGGTTTATAGAATTTGCGCAATCGACCGATTGCGCAATTGCTGGGTTTGTCGATCGCGCTGCTATAGAATTGCGCAATCACCGTATTGCCTGCGTAGTATTTAAACACCACGATACTTGCCTGCAGTTAGACTCATTGTATTTAAATTTTGATTTAAGCAACGTAAGTTGTAACTCTAAACACGTAGTATTCATGTGTGCTTGCATTAATGGAGTGGAAACAAATACCATGGCATTCACTGTTCAGCAACGCCTCAAAGTAAGTGCTATAGAAGAGGAAAAAAAAGAAACGTTGTGTAAGTGGGGCTCTAAAGATGAATTAACTTGACTATTATCCACATAAAACACACACACACTCTCTCTTTAACTCTTTCTCAGTCACACGTAATGGGTTGAGACAAGTCACTAAAAATCTCTGACAACATCTGAGGAGCTGTCTGATATTTAGTTGTTACGTAATAATTGTAATGTGTATCGCGTGATTCATTATTCCTTTGAACGTGAAGTGAGGGTGGATTGTCGCGTACGAAATCTACAGTGATCCTGCGATTGTAAAGATCTTGCACATGGTCCTTCGAGCCGGGATTATACCAGTATGTCTGAGCAAGAAATCGTGAAAAAGAAGCGGATACGCGCCGGTCATCGGGGTTCCGTTAAACGTATTACATCGCAGGCACAGGAAATGCTGGAGGGCGAAATAAATGTAGCGAAGCTTACCCAATATTTGACGTCACTCAAAGACAAGCTCGGAATCATTTCGACGCTTGATAGCGAAATTCTGATCGCGACCGAAGAACAAGATGACATCGCCAACGAAATTGAGCAAGCTGACATAACAAGAGAGTTGATCGAGACAACGATGATGGAGATTCAAGGAGCGCTTTCGGATTTGACCTCCTCACGAGGACGTGCAGCGCAAAACATTCCAGCGAATGGACAAACCGATGCGCAACCACGGGAAACGACCACGTCATCCTCCACAGAAGTACCATCTTCAGGTAATCAGAGTCAACAGCGAACAGCGGAAACTACTCGAGATTCAAGTGACACTACGCCTGGCAACGCGGAACCTGCAGTTAATGTCAACCCAGGATCTACCTCTAGTAAAGTAAGACTTCCAAAACTGGAACTAAGGAGATTTGATGGTGAACTAACAGAATGGACGGCATTTTGGGATTCGTATGAATCGGCTATCCATAACAGCACAGATTTATCTGCGATTGACAAGTTCACTTACCTTCGGTCTCTGTTAGAGGGTCCTGCAGCAACTGCAATAGCTGGCTTGACACTTTCATCCCCAAACTACGCTGAGGCAATAACTATCCTGAAGAAACGTTTTGGCAACAAGCAGGCGATAGTAAGCAGACACATGGACACGCTTATGAACTTGGAGGCAGTGGCTTCACAGAACAACTACAAGGGACTCAGACAGCTGTACAACCTTATGGAGTCTCACGTACGAGGCTTGCATGCTCTTGGGATTCCATCGTCATCCTTTGGTACATTGTTGGCATCTGTCTTCATGAACAAGCTCCCACCAGAACTTAGACTCACCGTCAGCAGAGAAGTTGTTGAGGATAAGTGGGAACTAGACGCAGTGATGAAGATAGTTGAGAAGGAAATCGATGCCAGGGAGAGAGCAGCTGCGAGTTTGTGTATGGGTAGTAAAAGACAGAGCAGAGAGCAACCTACGGTAGCTGCACTCCTGACGCCTTCGACTGAGGGTTGCTGCTATTGTGGGCAGTCACATGTCCCAAATTCTTGTGGGATAGTGAGTAACCCGGAGGCACGAAAAAAGGCACTCTTGAAAGGTGGACGATGCTTTGTGTGTCTGAAGAAGCATCACATGGCGAAGAAGTGCAGATCTCCTCTTCGATGTTCTACCTGCAATGGAAGACACCATTCCAGCATCTGCTCCGGAACGACTCAAGGCTCAAGTCCATCAGGTGCACTACCCTCCAGACAGACATCATCAACACAAGCACTGTCCTCACCACAATCGACAACACTGTCCATGTACATTGACATGAAGAATCCTGTCCTCTTGCAGACCGCTACTGCAACTGTGTACTCCGCTGATAGACCCTATGCTACCACTGTCATCAGACTGATCCTCGATAGCGGCAGCCAGAAGTCATACATCACAAATAAGCTTAGAGACTCTCTTAGGTTACCAAGGAAGCAGTCGCAAGTAGTGTCAATCAAGACGTTCGGGTCTCAAGTTGAGAGGATGGAGACATGTGATATTGTGGAGCTCAAATTCAAGGCAAAGATGGGGACGGACTTCGAGCTTTCCTTGTTTACTGTTCCCATGATTTGTGAGCCTCTATCTGGACAGCCAATAAATTGGGCAGTTGAGCGGTTTCCATACCTACAGGGACTTGATCTAGCTGATTCATGTGACTCAAGCGATGCACTAGAGTTGAGTATCTTGATTGGAGTGGACCAGTATTGGAAGGTCGCCACAGGAGGAATTCTGCGTGGCAACACCGGGCCTACAGCAATGGAGACGAAGTTAGGATGGGTTCTCTCTGGGCCTGTTCCTGGACTTAACCGTGATCCATCAATGGCATGTCTGACTTGCTCACATGTTTTGAAGGTTGATACATCCATCAACTCGGTACCACATCGACTCGCTGACTTGGAAAAGAAGCTGCAAGCATTCTGGGATTTAGACACTCTTGGGATAGTAGATGGTGAAAACTCTGTTTATGATAAGTTTGTTGAGAGCGTCTCATTTCAAGATGGTCGGTACTGCGTGAGTCTCCCTTGGAAGACACCACGTCCCATGCTCCCTGACAACTTTGAACTGAGCCAGAGGAGACTCTTCAACTTACTTAAGCGACTTCGTCAGACGCCACATGTCTTGACCCAGTATGATGCTGTTATTCGAGAACAGATCAAGAGTGGCATAGTGGAAATCGTCGAAAACCCACACGATGGACCGATTGGAGCAACACACTACATTCCCCATCATGCAGTCATTAGGGAGGACAAAAAGACAACCAAGATGCGAATTGTATACGATGCTTCCGCCAAGAGCACTGGACCATCCCTTAATTGTTGCTTGTATGCTGGTCCAACCTTTGGCCAAAACATACTGGACATACTGATTCGGTTTCGTGTTTTTCGGATTGCAGTGACTGCGGATATTGAAAAGGCGTTTCTGATGGTATCTGTTGCAAGGGAGGACCGCGATGCACTGAGATTCCTCTGGGTTGACGACATCACGGCACCACTACCCAGACTTGTCACACTGCGATTTGCTCGTGTTGTATTTGGCGTATCCTCAAGTCCCTTTCTGTTGAATGCCACGATCAGACGTCATGTGGAGGGCTATCGACTCAGCGATCCGTTGTTTGTGGAAAGGTTCATTCGTTCAATCTATGTCGATGACCTTACTTGTGGATCAGACAGTGAAGAAGGAGCTATTGAACTGTACACTAAGTCCAGGCAGTGTATGGCTGAAGCGGGATTCAACCTAAGGAAGTTCATCTCCAATTCGTCAGCTGTTCAAGCTCACATTTCTTCTCAAACATCATCCACAACAGAGATTGGTGATGGCCTACTCACACATGACGATGAATCCTACACGAAGACCACCCTAGGGGAGCATGAACAGTCGGACAACTCTGGGACTGCGAAGGTGTTGGGGGTGAAGTGGAGACCAAGAGATGATGTCCTCATCTTTGATATCAGCAACCTTCACAGTATCGCTACCGTTACAGAACCCACCAAACGGAACATTATTGGGCTCTGTGCAAGGTTCTACGACCCTCTGGGATTTGTTTCGCCTGTAACAGTGCGATTTAAGATACTATTCCAGGAAATTTGCGCTGCCAAGCTGGACTGGGATGCTCACTTAGATGGTGAATTACTGAAGAAGTGGAATAGATTGCTGTTGGGTCTTCGACAGTCACAACCACTCTATGTTCCACGTTGCTACTTCCATGGTCTTGACAAGCCTACTTCTTGCAACCTCGTTGGGTTTTGTGACGCTTCAAAAAGGGCATATGCAGCAGTTGTTTACCTGAAAATGAGACTTGCAGATAAATGTGTCATACGATTCGTAGTTTCAAGAACAAGGGTCGCCCCTCTGAACACGCAATCGATACCAAGGCTTGAACTGTTGGCTGCTCTTCTTCTTTCTCGACTATTATTCAGTGTAGCCAGTGCCCTAGGACCAGAGTTAGTACTTGGTGAACCAGTGTGTTATACTGACTCAAAAATTGCACTGTTCTGGATCAGGGGATATGAGAAAGAATGGAGACAATTTGTTCAAAATCGTGTCAATGAAATTCGATCCTTGATTCCTACCAAGTATTGGCACCATTGTTCTGGCGAAACGAATCCGGCTGATCTTCCTTCAAGAGGAGTCGATCTTTCTGAGCTGACCGAGAGCACATTGTGGTTCACGATACCCCATCACATTTATGAACCTGAGCAATTGAACTGTGATTCTGCTTCAGAAGTTGTCCCAGAGGAGTGCTTGGCAGAACTGAAGACTGAGGCTCGCCCTCAAGGCATCCATAACTTATTGACCCATGCTTCTGCTCGTCTGAACGATGCCATAAAGGGTGAAGACTTTAGTACGCTCAAACACCTTCTCAAGGTGACAGCTCTCGTAATGAAGTTCGTTGCGCTTCTAAGGTCAAGAGCAAAGGGTGAAGAGATGACAGCAATGATTAGCACAGTAGATATTGCTAATGCAGAGTTGAGCTGGATCAAGTTGTCACAAACCTTTGTGCATGACGAGAAGTTTAATGCACACTATCAACAACTTGCTGTATTTTGTGACAAAGATGGTGTTTGGAGATGCAAGGGGAGATTGCACCATGCTGACCTACCCGAATCAAGCAAGCATCCTATTCTTCTGGATAAGTCGAACTACTTCACCACGCTGATTGTGAGAGACTGCCACGCTAGAGTTATGCACAGTGGAGTTAAGGCAACCCTCACTGAACTGCGGTCAAGGTTCTGGATAGTGAAGGGGAGACAATTTGTGCGGAGACTGGTACATGAGTGTAAGGTTTGCAAACGGTTTAACTCCAAACCTATTGTTGGACCACCTCCTCCTCCTTTGCCTGACTTCAGAACACAAGTGTCACCGCCATTCAGTTTCACCGGTGTCGATTACATTGGGCCTCTGTTTTTGAGGAATGGTGATAAGATATGGATCTGTCTTTTCACTTGTTGCGTTGTTCGAGCTGTCCATTTGGAGTTAGTTCCAGACTTAACAGCAGAAGCGTTCATCCGATGCTTGAGGCGATTTACTGCTAGGCGCGGCATTCCCTGCAAGATTGTCTCAGACAACAGCAAGACATTTAGATCTGCCAGTAAGATGGTGACCTCGCTCCTAGGCATGCCAGAGACGCAACAGCATTTCAAGAACCTTCACATGCAATGGATGTTCATTCTGGAAAAGGCACCGTGGTGGGGAGGGTTCTATGAGAGGATGGTTCAGCTTGTTAAGAGATGCCTGCTGAAGGTCGTTGGGCAAGCCAGATTGTCACATGATGAATTGTTCACAGTTCTGGTGGAGGTCGAAGCCACTCTCAACTCTCGCCCCATTTCTTATGTGTCATCAGAGGATGTGGATGAACCGCTCACCCCATCCCACTTGCTTGTTGGTCGCCGTCTGCTCAATTTACCTGATTCGGTGAACAGTGAGACAGACCCAGACTTCGGAACCAGTCCTGACCGAACTGGCCTGACGCAACGGATGGTCTATCTAAACAGAATTTTGCACCACTTCTGGGAAAGATGGAAGGCTGAGTATCTCACCGGATTGAGAGAGAGTCACCGTAACTTACAAGCAAGGCCTACCAACGATGCTATCGCCGTGGGAGATGTAGTACTGATTCATGAGCCTAACAAACCAAGGTCCTTGTGGCGAATGGGTCGAGTTGAGGAGCTGCTACATGGTTCAGATGGAAACGTAAGGGGGGCATCCCTACGCGTGCAATCAGGTGATAGACGTCCAATACTGTTGAGGCGACCTGTTCAGCACATCTATCCACTCGAGACTGATGTTGTACCTTCAGGATTGCAAGAACCAGCCACTGACCAAGGAGAGCGTTTGGTTGATCCTATCATTGAGGAGGATAAGGATTCTCATCGTCCTAGAAGGGCAGCAGCCCAGGCCGCCAGATTTAGGATACAGGAATTACTGAATGATTGAACCCTTTGTTAACCATGTCCCTTGTTGACCAGCTATGCCAGTCAAGGGGGAGTGTCTGATATTTAGTTGTTACGTAATAATTGTAATGTGTATCGCGTGATTCATTATTCCTTTGAACGTGAAGTGAGGGTGGATTGTCGCGTACGAAATCTACAGTGATCCTGCGATTGTAAAGATCTTGCACAGGAGCTGAGATAGACAATGCATAGTGTGTTCCAGATAGACACTATGGTTGTGCTGTACAATTCAATACAGTACATGGATTTTCACAGGGACGGGATCGAAGTTCGAACATCCCCCGAGGTCACCTTTACCATTGAATTTGCTCCTTTCAAATCGTTAATTCAAATCAATCTGGATTTTACATACACCGACGTAACTATATAAACGCTCGTGTGAATGTATATAGAGTCTGGGGTTGCTAATTCTATAATTTTACGGATTCATTAAAGTATTATTATGCCGGGAGGAATGCATGGAATGCAATATAGAGCTCTTTCATGGTCACATGACGCGTGGACTTTAATTGCGTTAATTGCTTTATTGTCCGCCATATTGGTGCTCGGTTTACTATGGAAATATTTGAGCTTATGCTCTGTTTCGGTACTTTTGATACGTATAACTCGCGCTCCGAGGGCACAAGTAAAAATCATATTTTTACAAATCTGAGTAATGTGTTCGACCACAATAATATATATTTAAACGACACTCTGAAGTAATGCTACGTACCAAAACCAAGCATAAGCCCATACGTCTCCATTATAAACGAGCACCAATATGGTGGACTAATTAGAAGATGAATCCTATTAAGTCACGCGATGAAAGAGCTCTATAGTAACGAGGCTCTGTGTGAATTGCGTTAGAAATGGTTTTCCCTGTAGCCACAGTTTGAACTAGTCTGGGGACTCGACTGATCGGTTGGAGACTATCGGTCTGGTAACCTGCACGCAACGACCTACTGCAGAATTCCTGCAGTAGCATGAACTTATTGTAGCCCGACCTCTTAGCATGAATATGTTATAGTCCGACCAGCCCAGACATCACTGTTGACTTAGCTAACCACGTGTATGCAAAATAGAGGGTGGTTTCAGAGCTGCTGCAGCTTTAATGATAGATCGAACAAGCGCCTACGTGTAGGCGAAAAACGCAATTTAAGCCTACCTGTAGGCGTTCTTTTGTATAATGCTAAGGTACTTTTTCGTGCTGTAAAAATTTGCAAATTGATACCGTGCGAAGCTGAAACATTTCTCTTTCTATTAAAAGTTGTTTCGTTCTCATTTCTTAACCGAATCGTCGCGTGCATGCTTTCAATGGCGAAGGGCATAAAAGTTGGTAGCGGAGTGCGGGTTTTGAGAGGCAAGTTTTCCACACAGAAAGGAGTTGTGCAAGCGTCGGAAGGAGTAGGACGGGCACGAAAATGGATAGTAAAGCTGAATGGCGGTGTTTTGGAGCGTTTTTCAGCTAGGACGTTGGAACTGGAGCAAAGGCATTTAATTCCGCCCCCCCCCCCCCCCCCCCCCCCCCCAACGTCCATCAGGGCTGTTTCTCAGGAGGAAGAAGACTCCTGCAGCTCCAATACTTCCTCAGATGAAAACAGCACCAGTGACAGTGATGAGATGCGTGAAGTAGATGAAGATGGAGCATCCCGTCGAGCAAGCGACGTTTCAGAAGGGTAAGACTCCCAATTTTCAAAATCCGTTGCGGTTCATTATCAAATACATCTCTTTGTTTATGCCCGCATGCATTATGCGTGATGCAGAAGGACCAACTGGAGCAATCGGGACACGGCAGCAGGGTCTAATGTCGATGACGATAGAATAGTACTCGATGGTGTTGAATGGCGTAAAATGGGTGACGTAACTGTTGAACTGAACGGGCCAGCATATCAGCGCAAGGCTGCATTACACCATCCATTGCACGAGAGGTCCACGGAGCTGGATTTTGGAAAATGATGATGCCTGCAGATCTCATGCGCAACATCATCGAAGCCACCAACCTGCATACTGAAATGGAAGAGAAACCTCTTGATTATGAGCAGCTGCAGCATTTCTTTGGCATTCTCCTTGCAATGACTCTGGTTTCAGGAGGTGACGGAGGGATATGTGGAGAACAGAATCAAATGGGCCATTCCCTGCCCCTGCTTTTGGAAGGTATATGGCCTGCCATGATTTCGAAAGAATACTTCGGAACTTGAAGCTGTGTGTGTACACCGATGAAGAGTTAGCAGATGATCCTTGGTTGTCTATTCGAAGTGCAGTGGATTCGTTCAATAGGAATCGCAGAGGGAGCATCTCACCTGGTGTAACATTGTGTGCTGACGAGAGTATGGGAAGTTGGCGAGCATTGTCTGCTAATGTAGGTTGTAGTTACCTCATTGGACATTCAGTCCTCCCTCCACTCTACACTTTCACCACCACCATCGCATATTAATGTGTATGTCAAAGTTTTAATACCACTACAAACAGACACGTGTGCAGTGCAAAAATGACTAAATCTTTGTATCTTGCAGCATTCATAAAACTACACATGCACAAAGCAGTTCAAATAGCTAGCAAACTAATGAATAGGACTGCACACACACATGCCTCAACGTACACATATTTCACACCACTAACTGCCTTTAAGTAACATTCCTTGTGTTTTTTCATATATATTTGCATCGTCAAGAGTGGCCATGTCAACCTGATCATAAACTGTTTTTCCTGTATCCTCCAGTTGCACCTTCACATGGTCTGCACATGACTCATATACCACAGAGGGAACTTGGCTTTGGTCAACATTGGGTCCTTTGGCAGCCATCTTCCTCCTCATGATCCTGTGTGAGTGCAAGCCCGTGAACTACTGTTGTGAGGAATTAGTAACATACACTTATGCAGTTATATGTCCAGTTAAACAAATTGGAGATGGAGGGGGGGTGGGGGTGGAGTAAACACGAGTGGATATTGCCCTAATCTGGAGCAGCCGTCTGAAGGCGGCCAACACATACATGCGCAAATAGCATTCAACAGAAGTCTAGTCAAGAAGTTATATGACATTATATCAATGACACTGGACCACAGTGGATGGACTCATATGTGTATAGCAAAGTTTGTTCATGCAACTGCCATTGGCCTGTTCTAACAATGTTTACATGGTTTGTTGCTATCTGCTCTGCAGTGCACGTGGAGTCCATACAAGGTGTTGGTATATGTTCCTCTACTAGCTAAAACATAGCATTGATGACTGGTTGCATGGCAAAATCCTAAAACGATAACAATATGCTTTGAAACTATTTGTACTATACACAGATGCACCTCACACTAGCTCTGAGCAGACTCAAAGAGCTGCAATGCTGGCAGCCATTTTTATGGCAAACATTAATTCTATTTCCGGCTATGATCCCCTAACCCTAATCCTAACCCTAACCCTAAGAGCTTATCCCTGGTATAGGCACTTCAGTTGAAGTTCAAACATGACCACATGTTATAATCATGGCTATAAATGATGCTAGCTAACTGAAAGGGCCTAGGGAATCCCGCTGTAGTGGGGTACTGTTACATTACTAAACTTCTAGTCATAATGCACTTAAAATTCAGTTCAGTTAAGATGTTTTGCCATAAGGATTATCATAATGCATACAATCTTGTTAATGCATCTAAAGGTATGTGGAATTGTACAATATAAATCTAGACACTTACAATCAAATGCTCATTTCATTAAAATTAGATTTCACAAACTTTAGCAGTACAGAGAAGAATATTATCAAAGGAATAACTTACATATACGCAACAATGGCAACCAGAATAGCTAACAGTACACCAATGGAGAGCCCTCCAATAAAAGCACCAGTAAGGGGTCCTGCCTGACTGCTGACTCCTTGTGGAGCACTCATAACTGGATACACCTTGAATGTATGACCATTAGCAGTGAGAGTTGGGGAGCCCTGCACCAGTAACCATGCAACCAGTTGTGCTGCTAAAGTAGACCCTGTGATGTCTCCAGAAGCAGAGGAATATGATATGCTGGCTGTGTACAATAATGCCTGACCACCTGAAGTACAGGTAATGGAGTGTTTGATGTCTGCTTCATCCAAGCTGATTTTGTACAAATGAGTAAGAACCGTAGTTTGAGGCAGCCATAGTAGCAAGTTGAGTATACTGAGTGATTCCATGTGTATTCAATGAAAAAAAGAAACCGTAGAAAGGACAAGATAAACCCCATCACTTGCATGCTTTGAAATGAATGAAAATCATTCCCTCACATCGCTTGGACTGAGAGTGCCCCCAAAATACTTGACATTATCCCTGTAGGTACATAGTACAGGTACATAGTACAGGTACATCGCACAGGTACATAGTACAGGCACATAGAACAGGTACATGTACATGTACATAGTACAGGTACATAGCACAGGTACATAGCACATGTACATAGTACAGGTACATAGCACAGGTACATAGCACAGGTACATAGTACAGGTACATAGCACAGGTACATAGCACAGGTACATAGCACAGGTACATAGCACAGGTACATAGTACAGGTACATAGTACAGGTACATAGCACAGGTACATAGCACAGGTACATAGCACAGGTACATAGCACAGGTACATAGCACAGGTACATAGTACAGGTACATAGCACAGGTACATAGCACAGGTACATAGTACAGGTACATAGCACAGGTACATAGTACAGGTACATAGTACAGGTACATAGTACAGGTACATAGCACAGGTACATAGCACAGGTACATAGCACAGGTACATAGCACAGGTACATAGCACAGGTACATAGCACAGGTACATAGTACAGGTACATAGTACAGGTACATAGTACAGGTACATAGTACAGGTACATAGTACAGGTACATAGCACAGGTACATAGTACAGGTACATAGTACAGGTACATAGCACAGGTACATAGTACAGGTACATAGTACAGGTACATAGTACAGGTACATAGTACAGGTACATAGTACAGGTACATAGTACAGGTACATAGTACAGGTACATAGTACAGGTACATAGCAACAGGTACATAGTACAGGTACATAGTACAGGTACATAGTACAGGTACATAGCACAGGTACATAGCACAGGTACATAGTACAGGTACATAGTACAGGTACATAGCGCAGGTACATAGTACAGGTACATAGCAACAGGTACATAGTACAGGTACATGGTACAGGTACATAGTACAGGTACATAGTACAGGTACATAGTACAGGTACATAGTACAGGTACATAGTACAGGTACATAGTACAGGTACATAGTACAGGTACATAGTACAGGTACATAGTACAGGTACATAGTACAGGTACATAGTACAGGTACATAGTACAGGTACATAGTACAGGTACATAGTTGTCAGGGAAGCCAGCCAGTCCTAAGGTCCTGAGTGCAACAATTGAGGGACAGTAACCTGTCACAAGGCTGCATTCAGAAGGTTGAACTAAAGTGTTGTAATACGAACTTGAGGTTAAAGTTAGTCACGTATTGTTGACATGTGTATGTGTATATAAGCATGCACGTATGTTGGAAATATAGATGAACATGATGATGATGATGAGAGTTCTCTGAGTTATTGGCCTGCGTTAATGTATACTGCTGCAGTGTAGTATAGTTTTGGTGGTCTACAGCGTCGGCACGATAGCACGTTACTATACGGTCCTCTACATTTGGTGGCAGCGGTGGGATCGTGAGCCGTTAGATAGCTTTCTGACTACACGTTGAGCGACGGTGTATGACAACCCGTTCCGGTCGATCATTTCGAGCAGGCGAGATGTCGGAACAAGTGCTGCAGGAAATGCTGCAGAAGTTGATTGAGGATAGGCCGGCAGAAACGAGAAGAGGAGATTGAACGCGAAAGACTCAGACGAGAAGAAGAACGCGTACAGCGCGAGAAAGAGATAGCAGAAGAGAGAGCGAGACGAGAAGAGGAACGCTTACAGCGCGAGAGAGAGATTGCAGAAGAAGGGAGGCGCCGAGAAAGAGAAGCGGGAGAGAGAGCCAAAGAAATGGGAGCACAGATGGAAAAGCTCATGAGAATCGTTGAAGAAAGGTCCGCTTCAACATCGAAGGGGGCTACTGAACTAAGCGTAAAGCTGGTCGCTTTGATGGAGCGCGACGATATTGAGTCGTATCTGGTGACTTTCGAAAGAATCATGACAGCGCACAAGGTAGACAAGGGACGATGGCCTCACTACCTTGCCCCACAGCTGACGGGAAAAGCTCAATTGGCTTTCGCTGCATTGCCGGTGTCAGATTCAGCGGACTACGATGCGATTAAGACAGCGGTCCTCGTGAGGTACGACATCAATGAGGATTCGTATAAAAATCGTTTTCGGTCGTCGAAGCGGAAGGAAGGAGAAACGAATAGAGAGTTTGGTGTAAGGATGATGGACTTGTTAACCAAGTGGCTCAAGGACCACAAGACGGTCGACCAGGTTCATCAGGTGTTGGGAATAGAGCAGTTCCTGAGCTCGCTACCTGTGGAAAAGAGATTATGGCTGGTGGAGCGGAAGCCGAAGACATGCCTTCAAGCGGGCGAGTGGCTCGATGAGTATGAGCAGGCGAGGAGGCAAGATGTCAGACTTCTCAAGCCGAGGGACAAGGCTCCAGGGAAGGAATCCGGTGAAGGAGACAGGGACGCTGGTCCGAAGGAGTCCCAACCCGAATATAGGAGCCCGCAGCGACAGTTACCCAGATGTTACAACTGTCACAAGATGGGCCATGTGGCGAGCAGATGCCCGAAGAATGCGGCTACGTTCTTTGGAGGGCGGGCAAAGCAGTCCAATGTGAAGGAAGGGCACTCGCTGGTGTGGAAGAGAGGCTACGTGGAAGGAAGAGAAGTAAAAGACATTGTTCTAGATACCGGTGCGGCTAGGACATTAGTGCGAGGCGATCTAGTCCCTATAGTTCCCAGCTTTCGATGGTTGCTTAGCAGACTCTCGTACAGCTCCCAGGGTCTCATCCCCCAGTTGCAACTCCCGTAAGTCCTTCTCATCGACTCCCAGATCACCATCATTAACGATGATCTCCACTGCTCCGTCCTTCTGGGGATTGGTATCCTCCGGTTGTCCAGGTTCAATAACCGTACTACTCTCCAACCCTTCGTCTTCGGATCCTACAGGTCCAGGAAGCAACTTTTCCTTGACGGTCTCAGGCACTGGTGTCAAACTTCTGCAACTCACACCAGAATCTTTCTCCTTTTCCAATGCACTTTCTTCCACTTCTCTCTTCCGCTTGGCTTGAGCCCGTGTCATAGCTGCCAACGCCTCCTCTGGGTTACCAATGCGCACCAGTTCCGGAACATCTCTTCCGAGTAGAACTGACTTCGGTAGCTTCTTCACTACGGCAGCCTCCACTAGGTAGCTCTGGCCGTCAACTACCACTTCTACCTTGGCCAGAGGGTACGAGACCTCGTCGCCATATGTACACATTGTACTGCCACGCATTTCTCCAGAAACTTGTTCCTATACTGGTTTTACGAAGAAGACGGTCTTCTTTATCGTCATTGGCACCCAAGAGTGGAAGGAGAGGAGTTCAGCATCGAGCAACTGATCGTCCCGAAGCAACATCGGGAGGCTGTTCTCAGGTTGGCTCACGAAATACCACTTGCAGGACATTTGGGAAAGAAAAAGACAGTGGAGCGAATCTTGCAAAGATTCTACTGGCCAACATTGTATCGGGATGTAGCGGAATGGTGCAGAACATGTGAGCAGTGTCAGAAACATTCAACAGTCAAGAATCTTCGAGCACCCTTAGTTCCACTACCAGTGATCGAGGAGCCGTTTACGAGGATTGCCATGGATATTGTCGGGCCTTTGCCGCGAAGTAGCACAGGAAATAAGTACATATTTGTTGTGTGCGATTATGCTACTCGCTACCCGGAAGCAATACCCATGAGGACAGTAGATGCTGAGCATGTGGCAGAGGAGCTGGTGACTATGTTCGCACGTGTCGGAGTACCGAGGGAAATCCTAACTGACCAAGGGACAAACTTCATGTCCAAATTATTGGCTGAGCTGTATAACCTGCTGCACATACATCCAATAAGAACCAGCCCTTACCATCCCCAGACGGACGGTCTTGTCGAAAGGTTTAATGGAACATTGAAATCTATGCTTCGCAAGACTGCACTGGAGGGGAAAGACTGGGACAAACTACTGCCGTATCTGCTGTTTGCCTACCGAGAAGTACCGCAGGCAACTACAGGCTTCTCCCCATTTGAGTTGATGTATGGGCGACATGTAAGAGGGCCACTCGACATACTGAAGGAAACCTGGAAGGCTAGTAAGCGTAGTGGTGAAAGCGTCATATCCTACGTCCTGACGGTACAGCAGAAGCTAGCAATGATGTCGGAGCTAGTCATGCAGTGAAAACTGCAAGGAAGCTCAGATGACGCAGAAAAGATGGTATGATCAGAGTGCAAGGAAGAGGGAATTCATGGAGGGAGATCAGGTGTTAGTTCTACTGCCCACTGTGACCAACAAACTTATGGCGAAATGGCAAGGGCCTTACTGTGTCGAAGCCCAAGTTACACCGGTGACGTATGAAATCGACATGAGTGACAAGAAGAAGCGGCAGCGAATATTCCACGTCAACATGTTGAAGGGATGAAATACTCCTACGACGGTGTGTCTAGCAGCTGAAGAAATGGAAGATGGGGAAGAAATCCCACTGTGGAAGGAGGAGTTGGAGGAGCCAAAGATAAACGAAAAGCTAACGCAGAAGCAGAAGAAAGAGCTGGATGCGTTAAGGACTGAATTTGGAGATGTTATGAGCAATCTTCCAGGCAAGACAGAATTGGTGGAACACAGGATTGAGACTGGAGATGCGAAATCAGTGAGGTTACCACCATATCGTTTACCTCATGCTTATCGGGGCATAGTTAAGAAGGAGCTGGAGGAGATGGAGAAGTATGGCATCATTGAAAAATCCTCGAGTGACTGGTCATCTCCGATAGTGCTGGTAAAAAAGAAAGACGGAACATTGCGGTTCTGCATTGATTTCCGTAGACTTAACAGCATATCTAAGAATGATGCTTATCCAATGCCCCGTGTTGATGATCTGCTCGACCAGTTGGGACAAGCAAGGTTCGTCAGTACGTTAGACCTCACTAAAGGATACTGGCAAGTTCCAGTGGAGAAGACAGCCCAAGCGATAACGGCATTCAGGACTCCCTTTGGATTATACCAGTTCCGAAGGATGCCCTTTGGATTACAGGGAGCTCCTTCAACCTTTCAGAGGATGATGGACAGCCTGCTGGTAGGAATGCAAGACTTTGCAGCTGCCTACCTAGATGATTTGGTCATTTTCAGCCGCAGTTGGCCAGAGCACCTGTTACACCTTAGGCAAGTGCTGAAAAAGCTGAGGAAAGCCGATCTTACAGTGAAGCAGAAAAAGTGTCAACTAGCGATGTCACGATGCTCATACCTTGGTCATGTGGTAGGGGAGGGGCTCGTGCGGCCGGAACATTCCAAGGTTGATTCAGTGAAGCAGTTCCAGGTACCCACTACAAAGTCCGACGTAAGAACTTTCCTCGGACTAACTGGATATTACAGAAAGTTCATCCATAGGTATGCTGAAATCGCTGCCCCGTTGACAGATTTGACAAGAAAGAACGCTCCAAACCATGTGCAGTGGACTGAACAGTGCGATGGTGCCTTCAACCGACTGAAGGACTGTCTATGTTGCGAGCCGATATTGAGATCTCCTGACTTCTCCCTACCGTTTTTACTGCAAACAGATGCCTCCGGACGGGCCATTGGAGCTGTGTTGAGCCAAGTTGGTGGAGACGATGAAGAGCACCCGGTTGCGTACTATAGCAGAAAGCTACTGCCTCGAGAGGAAAAATACTCCACAGTGGAAAAAGAATGTTTGGCGATTATCCTGGGTATCCAGACGTTTCGGGTGTACCTACTGGGTCGTCCCTTCGTGATACAGACTGACCATCGGTCACTGGAATGGCTGGATCGCCTCAAAGAGAATAACGGAAGATTGACTCGATGGAGCCTGGCTCTTCAACCGTATCAATACTCCGTCCAGTATCGGACGGGTCAGAAAAACGGAAATGCTGACGCTATATCCCGGTACTTTGTTGACGCGACTAGTGAGTCGAAGGAGGAGGTGGAAGGAGTGTCAGGGAAGCCAGCCAGTCCTAAGGTCCTGAGTGCAACAATTGAGGGACAGTAACCTGTCACAAGGCTGCATTCAGAAGGCTGAACTAAAGTGTTGCAATACGAACTTGAGGTTAAAGTTAGTCACGTATTGTTGACATGTGTATGTGTATATAATGGCCACTCCAAACTGGACTTTAGTTTCCCGTCCACCCTTCCTCGAAAATATGATGCGGGCGGGCGGTGTATTTGTATTATTGTATTATTGTGAATATGATTAATTTCGGTGCCCAGACCTTACATCTCAGTACAGAATAAATCATAAATAAGCACGTGCGCCTATAGACGGAAAGCAGTGTCATTCCGGGAAGATCGGCGGCTATATTAAAAACTTATGCTGTTTTTAAGATTGAATAAACATACAAAAAACATGCTTGCCGACTTTCCTAGGATGGCACTGCACCCGCGCGATACCTTTCTTCGCTTACAGTTTCATAGAAGGTACTAACAGTGAGTGTATCATCATGTGTTTCTAGCACTGTCCACGTTAGCAGAGTCCTCTTGCAACAAACATCAAATTTAACACTGACGCTTATTAAAACCATCGTCGCTATTATAATAGCCTAGCCAAAATGGTGCAGGATTTTTAATAAGCAGACCATTTATTGAATATTAATTATTCAAATAATACAAAAGTACATTTTATTTTTATATTTGCATTAGAAGGGAGCACAAATACGCATATATACATAATACACACCAACATATTATTATTATTTAACTAAAGTCAGACAGTCCTAGCCAGTATGGCCCTTGCTATGGCTCTCACCAGGGTGATATTCAACCTTCCAAACATGTCACTGATCACCCTGGCTTTACGAAATGAGGAAGAGCCAAAGGCCAAGCGTGTGGCCAGTAGAGCAAAGGTTCCTCTTGCTTCCTCACCCCAATTGCAGTAAGTTTCTACTGCTAGAGGCACACACCTCCAGCCTAGTTCAGCACATTTAGGGTCATTGGCTGTGTGCTTTCTGTTTTCTGCAGCTTCAGCAGCAGCACCCACCCTCCTACTTGCCTCAGCCAAAATAGCAGGGGTAAGAGGAGATGTGACCGTGATGTCAAAGGCCGCCGGCTTGCCTTGAGCCCAGTCCCTCACTAGCACATCAGCTGGGCGAGCGCGATCCAGTCCTGGAGTGAGGCCACTTCCAGCTTCTAACCTTGCTGCAATGTGGGCTTGGTGGCAAAAGCTCAGAAAGACATCACGCAACCTATTGTGACGTATAACTACATCGCCACCACGCCGGCAGGTAGCTGCATGATGGCCTAGAGGGTCCAATGCCACATCAGGGCAGAGACCACATGAAGAGCCTCTGGAAGTGTCCAAGCCCAACCACCACTTCACTGCTATCTGAAGCTCATTGGGATCTAAATGTAGCCCAAGACCTATAGAAGGCACAACTGAGAGCCAAGAGGCTGCATGGGGTGCAGATGTAGAAAGAAGACGTGCTTTGTCTTCGTTAGTTGCAGCTGCAATTACAAGCCCAAAAGAGTGGTCATCCAGCCTCTGAGACAAGATTCTCTGTGGGATCGGGGAAGCTAAAATAGACTCCACAGAGATGCCATCTGGAGGTGAGACCAAACCATTGTACTTGACAATTGACCGCATCAGGTGAGGGTTGTCAGCACTCCCCAGGCCAGAAAAGCTCAGTGATGCAATGTATGCCGCACAGGAATGGTGTGAAATTGAGCGCAGACCAAGGCCACCATAGCTCAAGCCAAGTTGAGCCTGTTTCCAGGCTACATCAGAAATGTCCGTGGCTACACAGTTTGAAAAACACATCCTGACATCACTGTCAAAGGACTCCAGGGAGCTAAAGGCAAGGTGAGGGGGTGTTGTTCGAGCCACATGCACCATTTTGCAGAAGCCACCACACAAACGCACGAGGATAAGAGCTACCTGAGGATCAATACTGGCAACCTCTTCCAATTTAGAAAGCAGCTTTGAGGCAATCTTGCGCCTAGAAGCAATGAACTTTGAGCAAAACAAGAAGTCACCTATGGGGGCCCCAAGTATCTCCAAATGTGGCACCTGAGAACTCTTTATCATCACCGGGAAGGTGCTGCTCAGCTCATTACGACTATATAGCTCACATTTGGCAAGGTTGATAAAAATACCAAAAGGAGGACCCAATTCTTCAATCAAGTGCATCGCTCTAAGTACTGCAGATTTAGGGCCAGCCAGCACCCCATCATCCAGGAACCATGCATTGAAAAGCATCTCAATGCATTCAACATCCACATCGACTGCGGAGATGATTTTTTGGAGCATGAGAGCAAAAAGTAAAGGGCCTAGTGGGTCCCCCTGCTGAACCCCTGATTCTGAAGACACACGGCCCATCGGATGCCATAGTGCTGAATGTGTACCATAGCACCATAATACCCAAGGTAGGAGTTCAGGGAAGAGAGAAGCGCATTCATCCAGGATGGCTTGCCTTGAGACCAAGTTGAAGGCGTTCCTCATGTCTACCTTGAGCACCACGAAATCCTCATCATCCCAGTGGTCCTCAATGCACTTCCTCAGGCCATGGATGATCTTCTCTGATCCTGCACTACATGCTACTCCAAACTGAAGTGGGTGGAAAAGCTCAGATGCCTTGTCCTTGATGACAGCACACAGGCATTTCCCCGTCAACCTCCTTAATGTCTCCCCAACTGCGATGGGTCTGATGTCTGGTGGACAACCTGGCTTCACCTTATTTAGTGCAGTCAGGGAGCCCCCAGCCAGGTAGGTAGAGTATGTCTTTAATAAGCAATAATACAAGTTTTAGGCGGTCGGCTATTTAGCATGCGGGCGGGGACGGGAAACTAGAGTCCAGTTTGGAGTGGCCTAAGCATGCACGTATGTTGGAAAGATAGATGAACATGATGATGATGAGAGTTCTCTGAGTTATTGGCCTGCGTTAATGTATACTGCTGCAGTGTAGTATAGTTTTGGTGGTCTACAGCGTCGGCACGATAGCACGTTACTATACGGTCCTCTACAATAGTACAGGTACATAGTACAGGTACATAGTACAGGTACATAGTACAGGTACATAGTACAGGTACATAGTACAGGTACATAGTACAGGTACATAGTACAGGTACATAGCACAGGTACATAGTACAGGTACATAGTACAGGTACATAGTACAGGTACATAGTACAGGTACATAGTACAGGTACATAGTACAGGTACATAGTACAGGTACATAGTACAGGTACATAGCACAGGTACATAGCACAGGTACATAGTACAGGTACATAGTACAGGTACATAGTACAGGTGCATAGTACAGGTACATAGTACAGGTACATAGTACAGGTACATAGTACAGGTACATAGTACAGGTACATAGCACAGGTACATAGCACAGGTACATAGTACAGGTACATAGTACAGGTACATAGTACAGGTACATAGCACAGGTACATAGTACAGGTACATAGTACAGGTACATAGTACAGGTACATAGCACAGGTACATAGCACAGGTACATAGTACAGGTACATAGTACAGGTACATAGTACAGGTACATAGTACAGGTACATAGCACAGGTGCATAGCACAGGTACATAGCACATACATAGCACAGAAACATATACAGGTTTACTGTATGTCAAGACATGGATAAATTATTGCAAAGAGTAAGTTCTGTTGGATCCAGGGGGCAGGGGCCAAGGTGTCTGGATTTCTCCCCCCTCCCCCCTCCCCCCTCCCCTCTCCTACTCCCCCCTTGGACCCCGGACTCTAAACACCAATGAGGAAGATTATCGCGCTCCCCCATACCCCTTATCTTCATGTGGTCCAGTGTGCATTAAGCGGGCCATCTCCCAGCTACTCGGCTACTGATCTTACCCCAGCCTCTGGTACACCTTTGTGGTCAGGGCCTGTACAACCAGCGGTGAGTGTGTGTGTATGTGAGGATATGAGAATGTGTCGGTATGAGGTGTGGATGTATTTAGCAAGGTGTAGAGATATGAGAGTGGTGATGTGATGATGTAGGGATGTGAGGGGTGGTGATGCAGAGATGTGAGGGTGGTGATGTAATGATAGGGTGGTGATGTGGTGATACAGAGATGTGAGGGGTGGTAATGTGATGATGTAGAGATGTGAGGATGGTGATGCGGTGATGTTGTGATGTGAGGGGTGGTGATGCAGGGATGTGAGGGTGGTGATATAGATATTTTAGGGTGGTGATGTGGTGATATAGAGATGTGAGGGTGGGGATGTGATGATGTAGGGATGTGAGGGGTGGTGATGTGGTAATATAGAGATGTGAAGGTGATGAAGTGATGATGTAGGATGTGAGGGGGTGATGTGATGATGTAGAAATGTGAGGGTGGTGGTGTAGAGATGTGAGGGTGGTGATGTGATGATGTAGAGATGTGAGGGTGATGATGTAGAGATGTGAGGGGTGGTGATGTGATGATGTAGTGGGGTGATGGTTTTGTGGATACAACCCCTAGAGCTGGATAAGCTGATCTTTTTATGTGTGTGTGTATCAAGTGTACTTATGCAGGTCATTTAAGATACATGTAGTATTAGATACATGTAGGAGGGTCATTTTCTGTTTCATAAATAGGAAGGTCACTCTGTTTCATAGATAGGAGGGTCATTTTCTGTTTCATAGATAGGAGGGTCATTTTCTGTTTCATAGATAGGAGGGTCATTTTCTGTTTCATAGATAGGAGGGTCATTTTCTGTTTCATGGATAGGAGGGTCATCTCTGTTTCATGGATAGGAGGGTCATTTTCTGTTTCATGGATAGGAGGGACATTTTCTGTTTCATAAATTTTTATCTTTCCCATTTCTGCACACATTGGTCCACCATCGCTATGACAACGAGATGCACTCCCCCAGCAGAGGTGCAGAACTTCACATTGGTCTGGACTACTCCTGGGATGCCCCCAGTGGGATATACACTGCAATACCAAAGGCATATCCCTATGGAAGTTCAGCTGCATATATTGAAGGGGGAAAGTAATTGGTTACTTTCTTCTAGTACCTGAAGTGATTAATAACTAACTTTGAAATCATTGTCCAGAAATTGTCACTAAGCATACATTTAGTTCCTTCCCTTTCGTGTGTATCTTTTAATGTCAGTACTGATTACATTGGTTAATTATATCTCTCTCTCTCCAAGTACTTGCATTGTATGTACATGTAACCCCTGACCACACTTTTATTAGTGCACATCTCTTATTTAACAATGTACCTTCCATAGGTTGACACAGTATGCTGCAACACTAGTCCCCAGGACCAGTTGTCGGTGCAGTTCTGGGCACCCCGATCAATTAGTCATATGCTACCAATGGCCACCTCTAAACCACGAGGACTTAGTGCTCTTTACGAGTCCACCTTACTGTCATGTTCACACATCCCACCATCTTCACAGGCACTCCCTAGGGGCACGAGATTCTCTGGTCCCCACTGATGGAGCCCCAGAACGGCAGTCTGAACAGCAACAACACAAGATTGATTCCATTTGGAATTGACGCCCCCCCTGACACCAAGTGGTCTCGATTACATAGTCCTGATCATGAATGGTTCAAACCTGTCCAATGTTCAGAACCAGTCTGTGACCATGTGCGCATGTCTCCGTACCATCACCAGTGGTGTCATCAGCAATGGGATGTGGGCAGCCATTGGTGTGAAGCAGTCCAACGTTGGGCAGGTGGTGGTTGCTATGGACAATACTGATGTCATTAGAGTGGTGATTGCGGTGTTGGTGTGTGCTGTACTTGATGCACTGCTGGTTGCTGTCATCATTGCTATAGTTATCAAGATGCATTTGCAACAAAGAGAAAAGCTCTGTGTGCAGGTACATTTATCAAATTCAGTTTCACATTTTGCACCATTTATATATGCACATCTTGTAATCATTTTGTTCAATCATGGTTCCTTTAAGAAAGTATTAATTTGTAGAACACTATACAACATAACCAGATAAACATGCTGAGACAACAATCCTGTGTTACTTTTTGTAACTAGCTTGGGTCTCCCCTAATTAGTACTATCATATAAGCCGGGATGAATTTCTGTGCTATCTCATAAATAAATAAATAAATAATTTCAACTAGTGAACAAAATCAAGAATGTACTGTGCATTTAAAAAATATTCATGTTATTCATGTATAATGTAGTTGTCGTTGTCTTCATCACTTATCACTAATTAACTACAGGTATCGTTATTAAATTTAGCATTCAGCTTTTCTGCCAGCTCAACTTCACCAACTGCTGGTGTCTTTAGAGCATCAATGATTGTTGGCCATGTGTACTGACTATCTCCTCCACTCTTCCAATTTGTGAAGACTTCCTCAAATGACATGAAACATGCCTGTGGCTTATTGGCATTATGACTTTGGATACTGTCCAAGGTGCCAGGTGATAGGCGGAGCTGAATACCAACTGCTCTCCATTTAGAAGGAATGACAGCTGCAACTTCATTCATGAGGTTTGCCAAATCTGCAGCTACATTGATGGAAGGAATGTACTGTAATTCAGTTAAGTGCAAACTAACAGACAAGCAATTTAGACAAATCACATTACCTAATCGTTTTCTGTTTCCCATTGATGTTTTGGCAACTGTGTAGTTCAAACAGAATAATTACCACACACACACGTTTGATATTGTTACAGTAACCTGCTCAACAAGATATTATCCAAGACAGTGTTTTGGATATAATGATTATGGAACTGATTAAAGTGAAATGGAGATTAATATTTTGTCTTTTAATATTTTGGTAATTACAGAAATCATACACTCAATTAACTATACTAATAAAAAGTTACTGAAAAAAGTCTTCCACTGCATGCTGGTCCACAGAACCCATAACAGAAGTGGCATTTCCACGTTGGACTGCAACTGATAGCCTTTGCAGCAAGTAGGAGTAGGCATTACACTCTCCTGATGTCTGTTTAAGGCGATGGCCAAGCTCCTTCAGAAATTTCAAGGTCTCTGACCCATAAACTCCTGATGTCTCAATTGCTATGGGTGTGAAATTAGATCAGATCAGATCATTGTCACCTAGTGTGGGACAACATGGATTTCAGCAATAACAATGGACATGGTACCAGATATTAGAGTAGTCAGAATTGCCAGTGTCTAACAGGGTTTGACAAAGTTACCATCTCCCTTAAAGCAATGTTATGTGGCTTCAAAACACCCGTTGCCTGGATCAGGTATTTTTCTGAATGCACATGCCAGTTAAATATTTTGAACGAGTATAATGGTGGGTTTATGGAATGTAATGTACTTGCAACATACCTTGTGTTTCTTCCTGCCATACAGTATGCCTGGTGGTAAGGTCCCTGTTACATGAACAATGTTCACAATTTGCTATACCTGGATCTTCCTCATAAGGTATGGCTACACCATTGCAAGACTGGGTAGTGCACATAAAACCATCTTTCAAGTCCTTACAACTGTTATAATTAAGAAGCTCAGCACTATGCTGTATACCATCATGGATAAGCTTTCTAATCCTAGGGCATGCTTTGGTGCTGTCTCCATCAGTAAGGTGCACCTCTATGTAGGTCACGGAATCAACTATGGTGAATTTAGCAGGAAACTTGCTATGCTTAAAAGAAACACAATTTCGATAAAGACAAGTTGGGACTTTATTACTCTTATTCTCAACCAAAGTGCATTCCTTCTGCTGAAGGAAAGCTACCAAGAAACTGAATACCCCATATGGTACACATTCATTCGGAAAACAGACAAGAAGTGGATCAACCTTGTCGTGTTCTATAGAGATATTATCAGGACTCAGTGGATTCAAAAGAGCTGGCATCAAGAAGTCACCATTTCCCAAGGAAACCATAATACAGCAATAACACATAAGATCTGCAAACTGCTCAACAGTAAAAATTCCATCAAAGAAATGCCTTTTTAAAATTGTATGGGAGAGAAATTCATGACTAACTATTGCGTGATCCCTAAACTTAACACACCAATCATTTTTCACACCTTCACTACAAAAGGACTGTTGTAAATCATTACCCAAAAGCTCATGTTTACACTGGACTAAATCTGTGATGATCCTCAGGATGACCTGAGGATCAGAGAACACTACCTCCCTAAGACCTGGTACATTATGGTACCACAGGAAGAGGTTATACTTGACCATGTGGCGAAGAGCTGCCTCCAAACCTTTCTCATCAATACCTAACCTCTGGGCCAACTGTAGACACATACTCAGGCTCAAAATCCCGTGTGTAGCTGTAACCCTTATTTGCATCTCCAGAACAAACCACATTATAGGGAGAAGTGGATTGCCTATACTACAGTTAGCCACAATGGACCGTCTTAGCTTACTGGCAACCTTTTCATCACATTCCTCAGGTGTTTCACCATTGACCTCCCAAATTGTCTCATCCCCCTTCTTATGGATAAGAAATTCTGGATTTACCACTTTTCTAATGATCGCATCCTTGACATTTTTCTTCTCAGAGCACAACTCCTCCTTATCTCTGTGAGTGCCCACTACAAAGAGGTGAGGATGGACATCTCTGGCATGAGCTGCCCTCACACACTGCTCCAGTACCTGCTTGTGGGAGGATGGAGATGTGTATGGTTTGCCCACTGGTTTGCCATCTTGTCCATAGAAGTAGATCTCTGGGCAGTGGTCTAGGCTCTCTGAAAGGTTTACAGCAAAGAGAATGGCAGACACATCTTGGACAAAGGCTGGCAAAAGCTCAAGGAACTGGGGCTGACCACCACTGTCAATGAATTGAACCAAGGTCACTTTCAAATTCAATGGTTTGTTATTTTTTAATGCCTCAATAAATTGGCTAAGAACACCACCAGCAGCTTGGCTATCCTCAAATTTCTGCTCCCTTACAGGCACTAAGGGTGTTGGGTGCTCATGAAGTGGAGATGATGGAAGCTCAGTAGATGGAGGTGACTGGACCGGCTTGTCATCTGGCATTGAAACAGGATCTTTGGCAGGCTTGGATGGTTGCTGTTGTGCTGCTGGATATTGTGATTTCTGTGTTGCTATGGGAGCTGTTGGAGGTAGAGGTGAAGGATTCTTTTGGTAAGCATTTGCAAGAACCTGCATTAGCTTGGCCTCATCCAAAACATCCCAGATACCACTATCCTTCTCATCCACCCCTGCTAGAATGGACTTGACAGTACCCACAAGTGCCTGCACAGGGTTATCAGCCAGTCCTGTGCTAACACGACCAGTGTGTTTGTCAGTGTTCTCTGACAGGAGGAGCCTCTTCAGGTGGGTCTTCCCTACACCTGCAATCCCAAGCACCAGACATTTAATGTTAGACATTTCAACTGAGCCTTGCTTCAGGGCTTCTTCCAGTAACTGCTGCATTGCCTCTGGGGGAAAATAAATAAATCAATATAAAGCCTGCTTTCCAACACATATGAACAATGCACTACATTATTATTAGTCATATTTAAAACCGGGTTCGTGAAAATCGAATACTTTTTTCGCCTATTTGGTCAAACTCACTTTTTTGGAAAATTAGTCGAAAGGGTTTTAATTGCCACAAATACTAATTTTGCTAGAGTACAACTCTCTATACAATGTTTGGAGCTATTTCTAAGCCTGCGAATACTTCTGCTCAGAACCAGCGTTCATTTAGGCTGACAGGGTAAGACCCACTACCGTAAATGGGTCACTTTTTCCACAACATTTCTGCATTGATAAATAGCATAAACTTGCTCACCTGGTTAGTATGGATAGGTTGATCATATCCCATCATCCTAGTGACTAAACAAGAACTAAACTCCCTTACGTCTCAACTCTTGACCCAAACATTGGTCGTGGCCCAATATTGTGGGTCCAGAGTCGAGTCATTATTTGACACTAGCATGACAAAGCAGTGAATCTAAGTAGTGGACTACCCAGTAATAGCTTCGCTTTGAAAATCTCCAAGTCGCAGTAATGTATGGGACGTCAAAAATATATACAGCTAAGGCCATGTACCGAGACCTGCTAGTGCCCAGGCTGAAAACAATTACAGTCACTTGTTTCTCGTCTGGGCACGAGTTAAAAACAGCTGCATGTGGGTTTTGCTGGAGCTTTGTACATGAACTAAGCCAACTGACAGCATAACTCGTGCTGTGGCCTATTAAAATTTGCGCAAAACGTTCTTGGAAAAAGTGTTCTCGGCAACACTTCAATATCAATAAATTTAGAACTGCGTCACTTAGAATGGGTACAGCTTAGGGTCCACTATATATATGAGGCAGGAAACAACGCCAAACTCTTGTAGATGTCTAAAAATATACTTTTACCTGTTTTCCGAGTAATTTTCCCAAAGTTGGGGTTCTACAAAAATAAGAATTCGATTTTCACGGACCGGGTATTAAAGAAGTAATCTAGTCTATGCAACTATATTGGAACCTGTGGCAGCAATATCAGGCGGCCCATATACAATTGCAGCAGTATAAAGAATTGTATGTGAACTGTGCCTAGAGGGACAACTGAGAATCTGATCACATCCCTCTTCGTCGCTATCAAATGATATTTTACTTTGGTTTAACATCATAACACCTTCGTTTTAAAATCCTTATGCCGATTTTCTCTGAGCTAAACTGAAAAGCTTTGATGAACAGCGGTTGTAGACTATAATGTCCTACAGGGTCTACTGTGTTTGAGAATCAGGAATTTTATTTCAGTGCTCTGCAATCAGTTTATGCTTCATATTCAATTAGTGTACATGTACATGAGAAGCTCTTGCAAACGTTGTTAATAACCATGCCTTTTGGATTGAATTACAGGCTTGCTTTGCTAAGTGCATTCATCATGTTACATCCCTACACAATTTGGATGGGAGGTCATGTCCAGTCCTCCTCCTCCATGAAAGTTGTCTGTACCACCATTGGTATAATGCAAGTCATTACATGGTGTGTGGAGACAAGTACAAAAACTAAAACATGCTACAAATGTGGGCCACTTACTCTCCTGGTCAAGAGCCTCTTTGTCCTCCATCACATGACATGGCTCATCCTTCTCCCAAGGTACCAGTGGTCTCAGGGATACCCTCACACACTGACCATACAGGTCCACCAAGCCATACACATCCTTGGGGACAGTGCAGGGAAGTCTGACCATGTGGACACCATTGAGGAAGAAGTGCAAGGTACCAGAGCTGCTGTGGAGCAGGCCAACTGTGTCCTCAGCCTTCAGACCATGGAGATCAATGTCACCAGGCAGTTGGCCCATGTCCTAAGAAATAGGACTTAGTAAACACTGCAGGTGTACACAACTTAAACATGCCAATATTCTGTATTCAGCCATCATGCAATATATTCATCCTATTCTAATTTTGTACATTTGTTGGTGTACTTTGGACGGTAAGCTGCTAGTAGTTCTACATGTACTTCAAAATAAATTCAACCATTGGATGTAAAAACAACACTAGCCATCTCAATATTTCAACCAGCACTACTAGACACTGTTTAAATTGAGACATTTTTTTGCCCTTAATAACCTAATTCAATATGCATCAAGGCGTAGTGCATCATGTGACATATTTATCAAGGATCAACTATAAATGGCCAGATGATTGAACCAGAAAGAATTGCTTACCAAAGTACACTGTATGACGAGGGATGTTAATGGAAAAAGCAGTGCATGTGAATGACATAAATCAGACGATATGTGATACTGCACATTCACACACCAACGTACAACGAACTATAAAATGTAAGGCTGGTTTCAAGCATAGGTGTGGGTGTAGGAAGGGTGTGTGTATGTGTGTGCCAGTATACAGTACATGATATATATCCCCCCCCCTTACACACACAAACAATTAATCTGTCCCTACACCTATGTTTAAAAGTATACCTTTCCTCCAACACAGAGAGCTGCAAACTTCTTACTGGTGGATGATGTAATGAAAAAGCTCTGCCCTGACAACTCATCTGCCTTGTCCACTGATACCACCTCATCAGAGGGCAGTGTGGTGACCCCAATAGACAGAGAGCCACTCCATTTAGAGTCCATCTCTATTATCTCAACCTGTAAAATGGTGCAATCAGTAACGTATGCAAACATCCCTACTAAATGGATACCTCATGTACCCTACATGTACATTATTACATGTACATGATATATTCCATGCATTAATCTCTTGCTAGGTCACAAACTGCTATTATTTAAATGTACCTATGGGTGCATAGGTCATGAAGTGTGGAGGTAAGGTATAAGGTTATTAAGTGTTTCATTATATGCAACTTAATATGACTGTAAGGTAATGATGTATTCTACTTACTACATCACCTGGAAGAGCATGTCACAAGGAATAGGAGCAGATGTGACCACAATTCCTTTGGAGCTGCCGTTAACTCTGTAGGCTGATAGTCCATTATGATCAAGTCTGATGTTCTCTCCATGTGTGGAGGAAAAGGTCACCACTCTGGGATGGAGAGTGAGGAGGAGAGAATTGGGAGGAGTATGGAATGAGGAGAAAGGGGAGGTAAAATGGATGGAGATAAACACACAAACACATATACCCATGACATTAAATTATTACAATCCCTTCTCGCTAACCACTGAGGATATAACATACCCTTCAAGCGTGACCAGCAGACTTGAAGGGGTTTTCTCATTCACAGTGAAGTTCGGTGTGCTCACCAAAACACCACGCTCTTTGAGCTGCCTCTCTTTGGCTGTGAGATCCTATGGAAAAATGAACCAAACCACATGAATGAACATGTGAGGATATGAACCAAGTTTAAACATGTACTCAGACGGGTCATTCTATGCCACATAACAATGCCATTGTTCAATTTCAATACATTTATGTGCAGTGAATATATTACATACGAGATCTTTTAGGGTTGCGAAATGACCCACACATCACACACACACACACACACACATAGGGGCCACTTGTACATTAGATCACACAAATTATGGACTCGATCCCTCCTCTCATCATGCCGTAATTGGGTTACTACCCATACTGTCTACAGGGCATCACACCTCCCCCCCCCCCTCCCATGTGCGTAAAGTCATATGTGGACAGTCCCCATAGGAGTGCGCCATCTGTACCACCAACATCAACCCATGGCTTCAGAACATCAGGTCACAGTACTCTTCATGATGACCTTACTACTCACTCTCTTGAGGTCAGCAGTCTGCCTCAGTAAGGCCTCCTTCTCTCCGTTAGCCGCTGCAGTGGCCTTGGTCTGTTGGGACCTGTAAAATACATGAAGTGCAGAGCCTTGAATCACATGAATAGACCACCAGCAGGCCCTCACAGGTCCTCCATAGTCACCTCCAACTCCTTCATTGTATCATCCAGTTCCAACTTGTACCTAGGATGTGTGTGGCGTGTGCATGTGTTGTGTACATGTGTGGTGTGTGTGTGTGCATGTGTTGAGTGTGTGAATGTGTTGTACACGTAAGTGCGTGTCGATGTCGTGTGGGCATGTGTTGTGTACATGTGGTGTGTGTGCACGTGTTGAGTGTGTGGTGCGTGTGTGTGTACATGTGTGGTGTGTGCAAGTGTTGAGTGTGTGAATGTGTACATGTGTGGTGTGTGTACGTGTTGTGTGTGTGGGTGTGTGAATGTGTTGTATGTAGACGTCATGTACAGTGTGCATGTGTGTGTACACATGTGGGCATGTGTGCATGCAGTGTTGTGTGACGTGTTGAGTGTGTGGGTGTGTGCATGTGTGTGCAAATGTTGTTAGTGCATGTGGACGGTGTGCATGTGTGGTGTGCACAAGTGTGGGTGTGTGCATGTGTGGTGTACATGTGTGGACATACATGTATGTGCATGTGTGGTGTACACGTGGGTGTGTGCATGTGTTGTGGACGTGTGCTGTGATGACAAAGCATACAGATGATGACATCATCACCAAACTTTGCATGCAGCTGCTGTTCCCTGGCACGTGATGTGGACGTCATCACATCAATCTCCGTCTTGTGTCTGGAAGTGGGGGGAGGGGGAGGGGGAGGGATAGCAAAATGTTATACGTGCCTGCCCAAGGGAGTGGGGCGGAGAGAGGGAGTAAGGGGAGGAGGAGGGACATATACAACATGCGGACATGTTAATTTGTTCCATGTGACCCAGCGGGATGCAGGAGAAATGAAAAACAGGCATTACAGAGAAGGGAGTGAGGGGATAGGGAGGAGGGAGAGATGTGGGGGGGGGGGGGGGGGGTAATAGGGGACAATATAAACCACTTGGGTAAAGCCATGTCATCCAAAAACAACAGTGCACTCACCTAGTGATGAGGTCTAGATGGTTAGACTTAGAGGTAATAAGCTGATCACACAACAGCTTTTCATTCCGCTGGCATGAGGTTAGCTCTTCCCTGACTGCTGCCAGCTCTTCCCTGACTGCTGCCAGTTCTTCCCTGACTGCTGCCAGCTCTTCCCTGACTGCTGCCAGTTCTCCTGTATAACTGCAAAGGGTACAACGGTGGTGGTGTGTTGCAGGCTGCAATATAAGTTACTCTTATTAAACCTCACCCTTTGACACACTCAATTTGGTTATCTCTCTCTGCAGTGCACTGTTCCAACTGAGAGCGGAGGGTTTGGTTTGTTGCTTCCAACTCACAAATACGACTGCTTGTCTCCAGGACTCCTTTTTCCGTCAAAGTACTCACGCTTAACGACAGTTGTTCATTACACTGGTAGGTACAAGCCAAGGATCAAACCAACATATGGACAGGCAATTTAAACACACCTCTGTGATCTCCCTTAGCTGAAGTTTCAACACCTGCATCTCCTGCAATATGGCACATGGCTCACAGGATGGACTGGGCACTGGGACAGCTTACCTTCTCTTCCAAGTGCACACACACATATACACACATACACACACAACATGTATCACGCAGCCAACTTGCACATGAGGGTGCAATGTGTTATGAGGGTCACTATCACCTGGGATATGAGGGTGCAATGTGTTATGAGGGTCACTTTCACCTGGGACATGAGGGTGCAATGTGTTATGAGGGTCACTATCACCTGGGACATGAGGGTGCAATGTGTTATGAGGGTCACTATCACCTGGGGCATGAGGGTGCAATGTGTTATGAGGGTCACTATCACCTGGGGCATGAGGGTGCAATGTGTTATGAGGGTTACTATCACCTGGCACATGAGGGTGCAATGTGTTATGAGGGTCACTATCACCTGGGACATGAGGGTGCAATGTGTTATGAGGGTCACTATCACCTGGGGCATGAGGGTACAATGTGTTATGAGGGTCGATCACCATCACCTGGGACATGAGAGTGAAATGTGTTATGAAGGTCACTATCACCTGGGACATGAGGGTGCAATGTGTTATGAGGGTCACTATCACCTGGAACATGAGGGTGCAATGTGTTATGAGGGTCACTATCACCTGGGGCATGAGGGTGCAATGTGTTATGAGGGTCACTATCACCTGGGACATGAGGGTGCAATGTGTTATGAGGGTCACTATCACCTGAGGGCATGAGGGTACAACGTGTTATGAGGGTCACTATCACCTGGGACATGAGGGTGCGATGTGTTATGAGGGTCACTATCACTATCACCTGGGACATGACGGTGCAATGTTAATCCTAACCATCGTTCAGAAAAAAAGTAAACTTACATTTTCCAATTCCTTTTTCTGCGATAAGGCAATATCCTTCTCCTACTTAACATGGCAGGGTGAGGGAGGGAGGGAGGGAGGGAGGGGGAGGGAGTGAGGGAGAGGGAGGGAGGGGAGGGAGGGAGAGGGAGGGGGAGAGGGTGGGGAGGGGAGGGAGAGGGAGATAGGGAGGGGAGGGAGAGGGTGAGGGGTGGGTGGAGGGAGGGAAAGGAGGGAGGGGCGAGGAGGGAAGGAAGAGGAAAGCAATTCACCAATAAGTAACTATCCAGAATCATTGTCATTAAATTAATCAGGATTCATATCCAGGATATCTCTGATAGAGCAAGCTAGAGAGACGACCACCATCAAATGGAGGGACACACAGGGACACACCTTCAAGGCATTGTTGAGGCGTATGGCAACATTGCTCTCAGTCCTTGTAGCCCTAATGCTCTGTTCGGCAGATTGGGAGCGTTGGGTGTGGCTGTGTCTGACGCGATACTCCTCCTCCTGCCTCTTCAGCTGTTCAACCTGCTTCTGGAGCTCATAACACTGTGTGAACACACACAGAGCAGGTCACCATCATGGCTACAGGTTAGTTTTACCCCTTCTCAATGGACACCAATAGACATTGATATGGCTACAAACCCTCCAGCCTTGTGACCTCCCCCCCCCCCCCCCACTCCTTCTCCACCTGCCCTACTAATTAACACCAACTGCTAGGGTAAGCCACAGGCTCTGCAGCTACTAGATGGCTCCAGCTGGTATGCACACACACACACACACACACACACACACACACACACACACACACACACACACACACACACACACACACACACACACACACACACACACACACACACACACACACAAACACACATGCACACACACACACACAACAAGCACAGTACACCACTGACCTTGTGCTGCAAGTCAAGATTTCTGAGCTCCGATATCCTCTTCTCTAAGGCTGCATTGTTCTTGGCCAGCTGTGAGGTGATGCCTCTGGTCTGGCTACAGAGCACTTGCAGAGCTTCCTCTGGTGAGGGTGAGCGAGTGCTTCTCCCCGTGCTGTGCTGCCTGGCATCAACAAGGTCGCAGAAAGGGGTCAAAGGTCATGTGATGCAGGACCGTTAGCTTCACGTTAACAGTGTAGTACTATGCCAAAACATCTCTAATTAATCCTCATCGATCATTATGTGCATTACACGCGTGATAACAACAGCTACCATGTGTACAATGGTACACACATCACATGTCCTTTCCAGGTTTAGATACGGGGGAGGGGGGGGGAGGCATCTTGTAATCACAAGTATTTGATTGAGCTGCTGAGCTGAAGGGAGGTGACCTGCTCCCTACATAAAGGAAGGTGGCCCCCTACGTGAAGGGAGGTGACCTGCTCCCTACATAAAGGGAGGTGGTCTGCTCCCTACATAAAGGTCCGAGGTGGCCTGCTCCCTACATAAAGGGAGGTGACCTGCTCCCTACATAAAGGGAGTTGACCTGCTCCCTACATAAAGGGAGGTGACCTGCTCCCTACATAAAGGGAGGTGACCTGCTCCCTACATAAAGGGAGGTGGCCTGCTCCCTACATAAAGGGAGGTGACCTGCTCCCTACATGAAGGGAGGTGGCCTGCTCCCTACATGAAGGGAGGTGACCTGCTCCCTACATAAAGGGAGTTGACCTGCTCCCTACATAAAGGGAGGTGACCTGCTCCCTACATAAAGGGAGGTGACCTGCTCCCTACATAAAGGGAGTTGACCTGCTCCCTACATAAAGGGTGGTGACCTGCTCCCTACATAAAAATGGATATTCATGCAAGGTGAACATGTCGTTTTGCTTTCTAATTACACAAGTGCTCTACTGAATGGCTGAATGAAATATCGACAATTGTGAAATATCAGTGGGATATAATAAGCAATCCATCCTAGCTAAACGCATTCAAGTAGACGCCAGTTGATAACATTCACAATCTTGTTGACGCTCCGCCTCTTTTTACATGTAGGGACGTTATAAACGCCATTGCACACACACCAACGCAACCGCACAGGAATAACACTCGCACACGCGCATGTGAGCAGATATTCACAAACTTATACACATACTGCACAAACGCCACACCACACAAGTACGAGCACACAAACATACACACACTCACACACACGCACACCCACCATTCTACTCAGTATGCACGCGCCGCACACACTCTCTCTCACACACACACTCTCACACACCTACACACACGCACACACGCTCGCACACGCGCGCGCACACACACACACACACACACACACACACACACGCTCGCACACACACACACACGCCCTTGCCTGCTCAGCCCAAGCTCTCTCGTCGGTATGATGCTGTAGAATAACTCGTCGTCATCTTCTGACATGACAGCCGTTCGACAAAAATATATCGGTATTTTTAAACGATAGTCATTAATCTAGTAATGCTATTAATTGCGTAACTGCGCAGGGCTGGCCAGCCAATTGGGTTGCCTGATTGCATGTTCACTGGTACTATGTGGCCATGGCCTGGAGGGCCTGGGGGGGGGTAGTCTCGTACCCAGACCCCTGACGTAAGCATTATCGCATAATGTATAACGCTACGTCTAGTGGCGTTATACATTATGCGATAATGCTTACGTCAGGGGTCTGGGTACGAGACTAGGGGGGGGGGGGGGGGGGAGGGTCTGTGGCTTGTGTGTGTCGTGCATGCTCTGGCACCGGCAGAACAGCTAATATTCTTGCATTAAGTTGTATACATTATTTAGTCTGCCGAAATTAGCTTGAGGCCCACATACGGATCGGATATTCCGGCTGGATATTGAAGTCGCAATGATTGTATATAGACCTTTTTCATGTGTCACAAGATAATTAACTAGATCACGTGAAACACCGGTGGCGGCCATCTTGGTGCACAGGTACTTGTGCAGTTATTTGGTGTTTCAAGTGTTCTGAGGTTGATAAAGAATAAAGATCTCTCGTTCCATCGAATATCTGCTGTTATTAACCACATTGGAGGAGAACGTGAACGCGAGCTCAGCCAAAGACGAAGAGACGGCTGCCTCGATGCTCTTTCAAGACAAGGCATAATAAAGACGACGCTAGCGAATATTGAGTGCCTTTCAATCCGGAGAGCCAGCTGGCTACACTGTATAACAAATTCAACCAAGATTGGTTATACCGACTCTACAACTTGGTCACTGTAAAAGGATGCGAACGGCTTCAAAGCAGACGTACGTAGTTATGACACCTGATATCAGCTATGAGCGTATATTGGATATGGCGTCGCTTTGTTGTGCACACACACACACACACACACACACACACACACACACACACACACACACACACACACACACACACACACACTCACACACACACACACACACACACACACACACACACACACACTCACACACACACACACACACACACACACCACGCGGCTCTCTACTTGAAATGCACCCATTTGATGCTTGTATATGTTTATGTGCCAATACTGACTGCCGAAAGCGGAGCGAGAACACATGCATGTACGAAAGGCTACTCAGAAGTTGGCCAGAACCCATTATGCACTCCGATCTTGTAACTTATAGACACGTACATGTTCGCTAGGAACACTTTCGTTGGTCTCTTCTATACATATACATGCATGCAGGTGATCTCCCCATTCATATGTATCTTACTCCAAACCACGTTTCTGACTCCGGCTCTGATCGACGCTGGAACCAAAACTCAAGTAGAACAAATTGTACTCAATTTCAGCCCGGCCGGAATATTTCTGGCGCTCGTTTTCATTTGGTCCGGCCGATCAAAATTAAAGCGACCGAAATATTTGTGCATGCATGACAGACCCAGATTTAGTCTCTGACAGGCCATGCAGCCGCTAACGACTGGTTGTATAGGCTTAATTTTTAAACTGCATGTATAAATTGCTTCGAAATTTGTTTGCCGAACAAAATAAGATACCGAATTGCTCGCAGCCGGCCTACATTACAAGATCAACGCAAAACGGATTATCCGAGGCCTTGATACGTACGCGTTAAAATGATATCAGTCTTGCTGATGTATCTTGCTGATGTATCTTGAGAGAAGTATATATCTATTATTCGGTATAATATCTTTGACATCAGTTTTCTGAAGCGGAATTAGTCGTTGCCTATGGTCAGCTGTGCACCAAGATGGCGGCTTACGTAAATGACGTCACGATTAATGTAACTTGGTCATGTGATGAAAAAGGTCTATTAATGAGCAAATGATCCCGAGGCTGATAATTAAGAGCAACCACATGTCCATTTAAAGGAGGAGACGCCACGTAAATAGTTGCGCAGGCCGTGCTCAAACTCCCGTATAAAAGGCGCTTGGATCCAACCGGAAATCACGTGAGCTCAACATCCTCAGAATGGCGTAGTTTTGTAAGCTGTTAGGATTCTCACCCAGACTTGCTGGCTACATCGTTTTTACGTTGTTAAGACGGGCAGATCAAGTACTTCTTAGTACTCTATCGCGCGCGTTTATTTGTTCTCGAAACAGACAGGTCCAGCAAAGTATTCAACACGCTGATAGTAGCGTTCCGCTTGCAACCAGGTGCAAGTAGTTGCTTCGCTTCCTCAAATCTACTCAGAAACGTTTCCTTTTCCTCTTGAGAGGAAAAGGACCCTTGCAGATGCAGTCTAAACCTAGATTACGTATCTTCTGGTGAAGAGGTCGCCATTATACGAACATGTGATCCAGTTTGTTAACTTAGTGTTACGAACTTCAAAAATGGTATTGTTGCATGAAATGGCATTCAAAACATGCATGCGTGTTTGAACTTGTACGCTGTAACTATTGTTGCCAAGCCTCTAGCTCTAAGCCACCATTTTTAATCAAAAACATTCGCACGGCCGGTTGAAATTTTTGGATCCAAGCTCCTTTTATACGGCAACTCCTGCTTTAACCACAATGGACGAGTTGCGCGTAAGGTACAAAGAATTTAATCATCCTTAATTACATCCGGACTGCTACTGTTTGAACGGAGCTCAACGTGTATACCGCCATCCTTGGGAAAACTTGAGGAATAAACAGCTGCTATGCCTGGCACATGGTGCCGAGTGTGTGACAACAGCAAGTCCGGCGATCCAAATGCCTCCTTTCACAGATTCCCCACAAACCTAGAAAGGCGGCTATCTATCCAGCTTACCGTGTTTAACGTACAGCCATTTAAAGGATATAAAGCCTCACCATCGCGTTTGCTCCATCAGACATTTTCCAAATAGCGAAGCGAATAACAACCCCGAAACTACCCTCGGGGAAAAGGTTATCCTGCCCCCCCCCCCCCCCCCCCTCGAGAAAGAACGAGAGGCCAATAAGCAGCTATTTCGACTATAGATTCTCTATTGTCAACATCAGTAACATCGGCACCATCAAGCATGCAGCAATTCTATGACAACATCCACCTTTAAACAGTCTCCACTTTCTGTAGCTGATGTCAGAGAACAACTAGTGAGCGACTATCAAGTGCATGAGTTGCCCAACAATGTTGACGATGCCTCACAGTCTGGCGCATTACCCATCGATGGGTTCAATCTAGCTCCCTTTAGACTGAATCATTAGCGAATGCTCCAGAGTAACTCCCCGTCTAGAAACTCAAAATACTTCCAGAAACGAATATTCACCTACAAAGATTAAATTAAGGATCGAACACGATGATTGCCTAGTTAGAGTCTAACTGGTTTCATATTTTTTTGGCCTTCTACAACTTCCTCTGTCCAGTTGTTATTGATCTGCAGTACTGAGAGTCAAAGGAGGGCGCTCCTGTACGGAATTGAAAAACGAAAACTAGATCCAGAAAATCAACGTTTATGGCGTTGGTGAAGCTAAGGCTATATCTCATGACTAAACGTTACCGTTCCTTGGGCTGACAACGAAAAACGAAAACTAGATCCAGAAAATCAACGTTTATGGCGTTGGTGAAGCTAAGGCTATATCTCATGACTAAACGTTACCGTTCCTTGGGCTGACAACTTTAAGACATAGAGACTAGCAGTCCGGACGTGACGTCACGTTCAATCAAATGTTTAATCAACATTCCATCGCTTACGCGCAACTGGTCCATTGCAGGGACGGCTAAAAACGAGGGCCAGAGTTTATTGTATTAATATTTTTAAAAACGATAATTAACGCCAGGTTGTGCATGGGGGGCCGGCCGGAGGGAGTGGGGGGAGCCAGTGTTTTCCGCAATCACCAGTGAACTAAATACTGCCAAGTATACGAACGCACGCCACCCGACTGACCCGAGTACTTATTGCCACGACACGAACGATCCACATCCGTTTTAGCCGTCGTTTGGCAGCTGGTATGAAGTAGTAGTCCTATAGCATGACAGACTTCGTTCAGGGCGGATACAGGAACTCCGATCTGGAAGGGTGGAGTCTAACATTATTAGGAGGTCGTCAAAATATGTGCTGTAGTATGAAATATTTAACGTCAATATGCAATGGCTCATCAAAGCGAACGTAAAACCGTTGTACCCAGCGAGTGCCACCAAGTGCGGGTCTCCAAATGCTTCCCCGCCCCCCGCCCCCCCCCCCCCCCCACCCGACAAACACGATGTGGTTGCTAAGTCAACAGTGAAATGTTTGATGGAACAAAAATCGTGCTTGCATTACTCTAGATATCATTGACAACGTTCCGAACCTTTGCATGTTTCTGAAGCGAGGTATTCGACAAAAACAGAAAGCTCGCGTGTGCCAGGCTGAAAGATCAGCTATTTCAGAGGCATAACTATGTGGTGAGCAAACCAGTGAAAAGGTTCTCAATGTGCCCCATCCATTGCCTGCCTGCTCCATTACTCCCCACTGCATAGAATGCCACCACCCTTTGCATGACCATCACCACCCTTAGCATGACCATCACCACCCTTAGCATGACCATCACCACCCTTAGCATGACCATCATCACCCTTAGCATGACCATCATCTTGTCTGTCTTAGCAGCTATAGCTGGGTACATGCCTTCCTCCTCCCCAATCAATATCCACATTTTTCAACCACATGATTCAGCGGCTCATCCCGCCCCCAGCTCTCTCCCACACACACACACACACGCACACACACACACACACACATCCACCAGATAGAACTGTTTGATTATCAGATTGGAACTGTACATGTGATGGTGAGATCAAGACCCATAGCTGGCTCCTATTTGGGACCAAAAGTGCACCAGCTGGGCACGATCAATAGTTATACTTTATGTCCCAGACCTCTCCAGCCTAGTGTATATGCATGCATAATGAATGATTCTGGTATCAGTTGGTTGTGCCAGGTAGGGGTATGGTCTGCTTTATGGCCTGACAATATCCGCATGACCTATAACACATGCTTCAATGTCCCGATCTATGTTAGGCCACCACACATGACTTCTCCCCAGGGCTTTCATTCTGGACAGGATGGTTATGACGTCATTCCGATAGGACTTCTCATGTATATTACGACTCACAGCTAGGTGTGATTTCATGGTTAGCTCCGTCATCTTTAATTCATATGATTGTAACTCTGCTGAGACTATTTCTGGCTAGCCTTTTAGGGTAATCATGCTCAAATCTCTGTCTTGTCGGCTTTTATTTTACAACTGTCCTGCAGTTACCGTGAAAGTTTCTATTTGCACCTTGATGAATATGCTAGCTTCTGTTTCGTCCTCTTCGTGTTCTTCACATTACAACGGCAGGCAGTCTGGACAATCCATCCAGGTAATCCAGTCTTTGTTGTGATTCGTTAACAGAAGACATTTTCTTCCATGCGTACAAGTACATGTCTTTTTACCCCGAAGATGATAGCTCAGGCCTCCTTTTCTGTCTGTGCATAGTTTCGTTCTGCACCCAACAACGTCCGTGACGCAAACGCTACTGGCCGAACACCGCCCTTGCACCATAACTCGATGCATCTGTAGCCAGTCTAGATAAAAAGATATTGGATTATAATGTGCTAGAACCATCGTTGATGTCAACATGCCTTTGGCTGCTAAAAAGGCTTGACTACATTCTTCCGACCACTGCCATATACTATTCTTCTATTACGGTTTAGTTGCACTCACGGTCATAAAGAGGTCAAGCGTACCATCGACCCGGTTGTTACTGAAGCCGTTCCCTCCATGTCAGAATACATGTATCATGCTCCTGGTGTCCTTTTGTTTGAGCGATCTACAAGTGTAAAGTAAATAAAAGCATTCTCTAACGAGAGAGTTGTTGGTATATAGGATTGACCAATGGTGGTGTAAAAAGCATGGAAACAAGAGTGACAGAAATTTTTACTGGAAAATTGAAATAGGCCTATATTTAGCCCATTACTCAGACATGCACTGTTATAATTATTTTGTGAGTGTGCTAAATATGTAGTATGGCAACGACGTCAAAGCCTTGCAGGATTAGTGGCAGTGTTGTGTCTCCTACACATTGTATTGCACATACTACGCGTAGCTATGTATTATATGCATGTGCGCGATGTGGTTTTAATTGAAAAAGCCTGGCACTTAGAACGAGGCAGACCAGTAACGAGTTAGTTTACGGTAAGGTTTACAAGCAAAATATACGATTACCACTTTTTCTGGTAATGGCCAGCGCATACGCACTAAGAGAGTTGCAATGGATACCAGGCCGTCTTAAACTTTAAT
Organism: Eunapius fragilis; assembly: GCA_963681505.1. Taxonomy (NCBI): domain Eukaryota; kingdom Metazoa; phylum Porifera; class Demospongiae; order Spongillida; family Spongillidae; genus Eunapius; species Eunapius fragilis. Next base: position 2,162,204 of record OY811972.1, read on the forward strand.
TGACGGCCTGGGGACGAGGTTAACGCGCGCGGTACCCTAAGAAGAGCTCTAACCCAACTCATCAGACCGGGCTTGCGGTAATATATTGCAATAATCTTCCATCCTGAATGGAGCAACATGCAGGGAAGACATTGATAAAAAGGAATTTAGTCATCTTTAGTGAGTCTGATTGGCTAAGGATCCTTGTCTTTTAGAGCCTCAACATTTGTGTTTCTCTATACGTAACAATAAACACTCATAAAATGATGGTAGCAGAACTCAGATTATTATGTCACTCTTTTTTGTGCCGACTAATAACTCTAGAAACCTCTATGAAGGTAAGCTGCATCTACCCTAGTTTAAAATAGCAAGATATGATCTTACATTTTCATTTGCTGGTGCTAGTAAAGGCAATGAAGTGGATACTCTGTCCTATTGCATAGAAGACCCATCTGAACAATTGCGTGAACAGAAAAAGTCACGATACTATCAGCAAATTAATGTGGGCCCAAAAACATCCATCCCTGCATGCCCGTTTTTTCCTTGCACATATCAATGGACTACCCTGCTCCTATGTGCAGCAATTGATGCCTGATCAGAAGGTAGTTGGGGGCGTATTGTCTATACAATCAACATCCTCATCTTAGTAGAAGAGTCGAAGTATTCATGTGCTGGAATGAAGGTTGTAAAGGGAAGCACAATCAATTGCCATCATAAGGTGTCGCAGTGGCTGTGCAAGCCAGACTTCTTGCTCAATACAAAGATGGACATTTGTTGTTGAGTGGTATATATTTCAGAGGCATATAGCTATGTGGTGAGCAAACAGTGAAAAGGTCTACACTACAAACTCGCCATTATATACTAAACGTTAATTCGTATCATACACAACTACGCATACAAAAAGAAGCTCAAATAGGTAGCAAACTAATGAATAGGACTGCACACACACACACATGTCTCTACGTACACTTATATCTTGCACCACTAACTGCCTTAAAGTTACATTCTTTGTGTTTGTTCATATATACTTGCATCGTCAAGAGTGGCTATGTCAACCTGCTCATAAACTGTTTTTCCTGCATCCTCCAGTTGCACCTTCACATGGTCTGCACATGACTCATACACCACTGAGGGAACTTGGCTTTGGTCAACGTTGGGTCCTTTGGCAACCATCTTCCTCCTCGTGATCCTGTGTGAGTGCAAGCCCGTGAACTACTGCACACGTATAGTTGTGAGTAATTAGTACATACACCCGTCCTGTTATACAAATTGGAGATGGGGGGGGGGGGGGGTAAACATGAGTGGATATGTCCCTAATCTGGAGCAGCCGTCTGAATGTGGCCAATGCATGCACCTGGCATTTCAACAGAAGTCTAGTCAAGAAGCTATATGACATTATCTCAATGACACTGGACCACAGTGGATGGAATCAAATTCATATAGCAAAACGTGTTCATGCAACTGCCATTGACCTGTTCTAACACTCTTTGTTGTGTCTAGAATGGTCACCTATGGTGTTCTTTTAATGTGTTGCTCGCATTGTTTGTAGCTATTGTTTGTTGCTATGTGCTCTCCAGCATACGTGGAGTGGCATGGCCATATATGGTGTTTTTTAAATTCATCTATCAGCATAGAAATAACATTGATGACTGGATGCATGGCAACATCCTAAAATGCCTTGAAACTATTTGTATTATACACATGCAGCACCGCACATGAACACTGACAGAGCTCTAAATCTGGCAGCCATTTATATGGCAAGCATTAATTCTATTTCTGTGATCCCCAGCAAGGGCCCAACTTTCCCCTGGTATTGCCACCCAAAAAATCATGACCATAAATGATACCGGCTAATTCAAAGGGCCTAGGGAATCCTGCTGAAATTCTCAAGTGGTTCCCATGTGTGGGGCTACTGTTACATAACTGAACTGATAGTTATTGTGCATTTACAATTCAGTTCAGTATTATCAAAATGCATACTATCCTGACAATGCATCAAAACGTGTATCAATTTAAAACTATTCAATTCTAATTAAATATGATGGACTTGTTAGCAGTACAGTGTGATATACCATTAAAAATTTTCACCAAAGGAATAACTTACATGTACGCTGCAATGGCAACCAGAATAGCTGACAGTATGCCAATGGATAGCCCTCCAATAAAAGCACCAGTAAGTGGTCCCGCCTGACTGCTGACTGCTTGTGGAGCACTCATAACTGGATACACCTTGAATGTATGACCACTAGCAGTGAGAGTTGGGGAGCCCTGCACCAGTAACCATGCAATCAGTTGTGCTGCTAAAGTAGACCCTGTGATGTCTCCAGAAGCAGAGGAATACGATATGGTGGCAGTAAACAATAATACCTGACCGCCTGAAATACAGGTAATGGAGTGTTTGATGTCTGCTTCATCCAAACTGATTTTATACAAGCGAGTAAGAACCCTAATGATGTTAGCCTTAATTGAGGCAACCAGAGTAGCTAGTTGAGAATACTGAAATAAAATGATCAAAAAATTATTGAATGTGGATGGGATTGTTGTGGGACATAGCAAGCACAAGCAAGATAAACCATATCACTATCATTCAAATGAATGACAAGTGAAAACAAATCATTGCCTCACATCTCTGATCTAGATGCATTTTTATAGAGAATATTTTAAATACTACATTAGGCTCATATTCGTGGCACCAATCATATTGTATTATCGTACAAGTACTAGTTCTATAGGGAAAATGTTGTGCAATACCTGAATCTATTATTAGCTTATAGAGTGCTATTGATTTATTTAACGGTGTTTTTTTTCATTTTCTCCTCCTCCTCCTCCTGCTTCTCCCTCCTCCCACCTCCTTCACACTCCTCCTCCTTTGCCTCCTCCTTCTCTTCATACTCTTCGCTCTTCCTCTTCCCTCCTCCTCCTCCATCATCCCCCCTCCTCCCTCCTCCTCCTCCTCCTCCTTATCCCTCCTCCCTCTGCGTTTTTCTATGTTACATAAGGCAGGATAGGTGCAATCATTTAAAGTTCTAGAATTGATTTGTTATAATCAAACGTTTCCCTGGAGTTTTTATTACAGAGATATGAAGCATTGCTTTTGTTTGTAAACATCATTTATAGTGGTCCTAAGGCTTCAGTACATTGTGCGACTTTTTTTGTTGTAAATGGCGCCAGTAGTGTTTACCATTTATGTACTGAAGTCCCATAACTGATGGGCAAATAATGCATTGCAGCATTACACAGCTGAGGAACATGGGAATGAACACAACCTGTTCTTAAACATATTGTGACAAAGTGTTTAGTTTAGACATATGGCTAGTGACAGGTCGGGATATACTGACCCCACAATGGTGTTGAGTGAATTGTGGAACGAAATTGGCCATACAAGGATAGGTGCGGGACTTAGCATTTCAAAGATCTGAGGAGCTATTCAGCTATAAGGTATTTTAGTACACTTCCTTTTAATGTGACATCATAATAAGCAGAGGTTGTCAAGCATGCAATGTGCTTACACTCAGGTATGTACACGTCCCCCCACTGGTGTACTGGAGCTCCAACTGGATGTTACCTAAGATGAAGTGTAATATCAAACACATATCACATACCCAACAGCTCACCTTCTCCCTTGATGAGCACACTTCTCTCTGTTACCAGCACTGTGTTATCAACAGAGCACACATACAAGCCATAGGGATTGGATGGTGTTGCTGTGTCAATAGTCACCACATTGGTTCCCACGGCCACTCTCTGTCCATTCTTTATCCACCTGGAGGTAAAAAATGGTGGATAGCCCCCCTGAGAGGTACATGTCAGAACTGTGTGGCCTGTGATGCTGATGGACATCTCTGTACTTGGTATACTGATGTTATTGTATGCTACCAACACCTGAGGTTGAGCTGAAATTAGAAATGTTGTATAAAAACCTCCCCACATTGCAATATCTTGTTGCATACTTGCATTGGCTAGTCTGATGCGAGATGAATCCAGCTGCATGTATGAGATACCTAATGTCCCACTGACAAAGTTGTAGTAAACAGAAGGACAATAAAAAAGAGAACTTCCAGAGCCAGGGTAGAGGTAGTGGTATGGATCAATCATGAGGCTAGCATCCAGATAGCCACTATCTAGACTGCTGACAATGGTTACATTTTGGTATGCACTGTTGGCTCCAGTCAGCAGTACACCACTAGAGGTCAGTATGCCACTGGGTGCCCTCAGTCCATTGTAATACAGCATAGAGGTAACATATGGGTTGGCTATGTAGTTCCAAATGTACTCTGTTTCTGGCAATGTTGCCCAATTAAGTTGTATTGACAATGGACCTCCAGTAGTCAGTGGTATGACTTGTGAAGAAATAGGATGGTCTGATCCATACAAACCTAATTTAATACCTTAGAATCGATGACAAGTTTCACACGAAAGGAAGGAAACATTACCATCTATTGTAGTAACTGTAAACTTCAGTCCAGCCAAAATGGGGTACTTTCTCAGTGAACCCAAAATTCTGCCTTCACATTTCTCCTGCCTATAGCTGGTGACCACACCCATATGTTTAACTTCATAAATACCAACATCAGATTCAACAGTATTCATGATGGTCAGAGTGGTACTGTCTGGACTTATCATGACTCGACCTCCTGCTGTTATAGGATTGCCCTCATGATACCAAGTCAGTGATCTCAAGTACTGGGTGACATTAATTTCTGTGACATTTACACTCAACACAATGCTTTGAGGTGGTACAAATGGTATGGTAGGATTGAGGCTTGAGGTGATAAGACCTGTGGGGTAAAATGGAATTGAGGTTACATATTGCAATGCCACTTACTTTGTACACTAATGTCTGCCTTTCCAACTCCAAGTGTGGATGTCCCACTGTTCACAACACAGTAGTAATGTCCAATGCTGGGATGATTGAGGCCAATGGTCACAGTAGCATTGGAGGCCTGAGGGCTATCTGAGTATAATGCACTTGAATACAAGGCTGCCCTCCAAGTGTAGGTTACTTCAGGTGGGAGAGGAGGATTAGAGTGGCAGTAAAGAGCTACAGTTGAACCAATAGTGAAGGGACCATTGGGAGGATCAGTGGTTACCGTGATATCATAGAACACTTCCTCTGTAAGGTGGAGTGAAATACAACACTACATCAATATCCTCAATAGCTGTATGGGTGTAAGCCATCATTACCATTGAGGCATGATATAACAGCATCCCTGTCATGACCACAGTTGAGAGTACCAACATTTCCAAAGATACAATCTCTCACATGGGATTCACTACCAATACATGATATGCTGCTAAGAACTGGACCAGTGTTTGTACGATAGATTCCTGATAATATTGTAACACCTAGAATAAGTGAATAAGTTAATGCATTGTACAAGCATAGGTAGGCATGCACAAACCTTTAGTATTGATGCCAAGTGATCTGCATACTATCAGTGCAGCTGTCTTGCTAACTCCAATCACACACACACTTGCCCAGAATCCATCTCTCTTACATATTTTTAACCTTCCTTCTCTGGTTGATGGACCATCAGCTAAAAGTACATCACCATTGGAGCACATGGGGGTGTTTGTAGTTGGACCATGACATGATACCCCTGCACTGTTATTTGAGGTGCTGGAAAGTGTGTTTCCAATCTTGCTACGAATATTGTAGTTTGTTAGCCTTTGAACTGAGCTGTGGGGGCATTGTCTAATGGAAGCTTCATTTCCACCGCAGTACATATAAACAATTTCAAGTAAGGTTGTTCCTTTACCAAAGTAGGATCCTCCATATGGTATTGCCCCTTATATTGGATATAAATCGATGCAGTGACTAGCTTTTAATGGTGATTGTACTCACATTGATATGGATATCCAAGCTGTCTGCACACAACCAGGGCATTATTGTAGCTCCACCCACTGTCATAGATAGCCACCCACACTCCACTATGGCACACTTCAACACGTCCTTCATTTGCAGTACTACCATCAGCCAGACGTACTTGCCCCTCTGTGCAACTTGAGCTCACTATATGGGGGTGCAGCTAAAGTGTTACACTTGAGATACAGTATTCCTACCGTAGCAACGAATTCCTACATCATAACTATGCTCATACGATGCCATTGAATAGGTGCAGTCTGTGAGACGTGGCTCACTACCCAAGCAGAATAATGCTGTTATTACCCGTGGTCCTGTTCCATTTCCATAATATGATGAATAGTAGTAGGGACTGGCATAATACTGCGCTATACCAACTAACGAGAATATGGTTAGCTAATTAGTTCCAGTAAGGATGTGTCTTACTTACATGAAGTGCTTCCAAACATTTGCTTGCAGGCAATGTTTGGAGCACTGCTATCCCAACTATATTGTGCATAAAATGAGGTCCATGAACTACTGATACACATCTCCAGCCTTCCTTCAGTTGGGGTGTAGCCATCTGCCAAGCGGAGACATCCTGATTCACACAGATCTTATTGAAGAGAGGAGGGAAAATGCACACAAAGTACCTCCCAATTGGAAATGCAGGAAGAAAACAAGTTTGCAATGAGTAAAAAAAAGTAAACTTACGAGCTTATATATCGTATATAATTATTGGTATTGGCATGCAAACAGTTCTTACAACATTGTTATACTCCTTAATTGTATTACATTTTACCTGCCATCTACAATTTATGCGAGCTGAAAAGATATGCCGTGATATGGTTTAAGATCATGACATCTTTGCAGCTGCAACTACAAGAAATAGATTTGGAACTATTTGCAGTAATCAAGAATCAAGCTGTGCTTTACCACTATTCGTAAATCTGTGTGGGTGATATAAAACACCATGCAAAATAATTCCTCATGGCATTTGTTTATCAATCATTTACAATTGTGACATGTGGCCTCAAGATTAATGCAGCAATAGCACTGTATACACATACACACTGAAATACAAAAATATAGACGCTTATATATTTACAGAATCGTTCGATTACAGGTCACATGAGCTAAGGTGTAAGGTCAGACATGTACAGATGCGTGTCCCTGCTCAGTAGTCAGTGCGCAGTAGTGACGTCAGCTTGTAACCGTATTACACAATGAAAATTAAATTAAACAGCTTTTATCAGTATTGAATGAAGTTATGCAAAGTTATCTTTGAATTGCGCATGCACAGCAATACAGCCTGGAAAAAATGATGGCGTATAAATAAAATTCGTTTAATTATTTATAACCTTTGAAACTTTGTCATGCCCAACAAAATACCTTTATGATTAATTTAGATTCCTCAATGATGTACATGAAAACATAGGTTTGATTATTATTTCTAATATGTCGGCATGCACAATGGCACAGCTATTCACCTTGGCACTTTACCCCACTCTCTTGTCCTCTGTGGCAGTGATGAATACCAACAGAATATGAGGAAGAGCAACTTAGCAAACTGCTTTCTGTACCACTGCAGTATACACCATCCAACACAAATGGATTTTGACTTGGTCCAAATGAAGCAATTGAATAATATTCTGCACCTGCAGCATGTATTAAAAGATGGCATGGTAATATGACTGGAAAGGTATTTAAAATTTCATTATTAATCCAGGTATAGTACATACACATGTGTACTGTTTTGAACTGTGAAGTAAATGTATATGCATATTTCCTATGGGGGGCCCACCCATTCTCACCATAGACATGACTTCACTGTTTGTGTAATTTATGAATGCTTGTATATAATATTAGACATCTACAGGTTGTTAATATTCTATGGTCATTTCGCTCCATTCTATATTTTAGGAGAAGTTCCATCCATTGAATGGAGTCTCTTCTAAAAATAGAATGGCATGAAACGGCCAGGAAAATTGCTCTGATTGTGATCATTAATATCTTGATTATAGAATAGGTAACCACCAACGATTAGCAGATTCTGGTAGCAACTGGACGTTTTCGCATACATTGCAATTTTGGTGCTGGAGAGATGCTGCTTCATTCAGTTTTACCCTGAAGGTTACTGAACTTTGTAATGGATGAGTGTAAAGGGTATGTAAAAATACAGAACGGATGTGGCAATAAGTGCTGGAAAATGATATGTCGGTTTGTAATTGATGCTATTTGATAATAATAATATGCAGCGAAAAGGGACCAATTGCATATTTTTTCTAGTTTATATCATATTCTAAGAGACACCTAAGCTATGTCCTCTACAACTTCTTTCTTACGCACTGGAAATTAGTCTGTCCATCATGAAGTCCTGAATTTGTAATTACGTGTACAAACATTTTAATTGCATGCTTCAACTTTGAAGTTCCTCCCAGGAAAATTTTTATAATATGTGTAAGGTCCCTTTTCAATGCCACGACCCTATATTGTTACTATACAATATCCCACAACCCCATTTTCTCATAGAATTAGCGTTCTGAATGTTTATGGGATCGTGTCTGAGAGAAGGGACCTAGCGCATATTTTTATTAGCACTAGCAGCACCAACTTTATGGCACCCTATGGGAGTGTTATGTTCTGAACTTGGCATTCAACAAGGAGATCCCTTAGGCCCACAATTGTTCTACTTGGTTAAACACGAACTCATCCACAATATAGGACAAGGAATGCTCTCAGCCACAATTTAATTCATGGTATCTAGATGATGGCGTTCTTACAGGTACTACAAGTAAATAAAAAATCTTCTCTATGATAAAGTTAGTGGGATATAGGATTTGAAGGCAATGGTGGTGTAAAAAGCAAGGAAACAAGGGTCTGTAATAGTAAGTGAAAATGTCATAGTCCTATATTTAGCCCGTTTGTAGCATATACTATATGTTCGTGTGCTAAATATAGGACTATGACATTTTCCCTTACTATTACAGACCCTTGTTTCCTTGCGTTTTACACCACCATTGCCTTCAAATCCTATATCCCACCAACTTTCTCACAGAGGTTTTTTATTTACTTGTTTCACTCATTTTTTTTTTTGTTCGTGCACATTGCGCAATGTTCAGCCACCAGTGTCATTTTGTAACCAAGCTTAGAAAGAGTTATTGGGAGAGTCCTGAATCTGCTCGCTTGGCGAAGAGAGTGCAGTACGGGAAGGCTAAGCGTACCCTGCAAAACCAAACGAGCCATCGAAAGAGTAATACCAATAAAGTTATTCAAAGATATGTAAATGTAGCTACCTACGTTGCTTAGCGCACCGTTTCTTTTCTGGGTTCTTGATACCGCCATTTTTACTTTAAGATATCTAATATGTTATCTAATTATGCGTCTTACGTATACCGTATAATTGATTGTTTACCAAAATATAACATCGGCTATTTTATATGAAAGCGGCTCTTCCAGCCTATTCTGAAGATATTGGTGAAATTTTCATTGTTTTTAAAAAAGTGTTCATATCCCGAGTTATGCGTTGCCAAGAAGGAGAGACCATGTTGTGTCAACTCCAGTACAATCTGAAAAGCAGCGTCAAACATCAGTTGATGGATGGGATAAGGCTAAGCCAGCTGCCTTTGATGTTACTGTCACCTCTCCTCTTACCCCAGTCACCCTGAATGAGGCCAGCATCCATGAAGGAGCAGTAGTCTTGGCTGCCAAGACCAGGAAGCATGCAGCTAATGATGCTAGATGCCAAGCACTAGCTGACCCTATGACAAAGTTGACCTAAGTCTACAGTTGTCAGAGACATCTATGGTCACCTCAGCATCTCTCTGGTGAGGTCTGTGGCTAGGCCCATTATGGGAAGAGAGACAGTTAATTAAATCTTTTGTAGGCTGGCTATGTGTTTAACATATTGTGAATAGTGTGTGCATCTCTGTAATAATGTAATAATAATGGTGCACCTGCTGCCAGCCGTTTAGAAATAATCAGTGTTGTAACACAGATATTCCGCCGTCATCTTCGCAACCATCTGTTCTGTCTTATTCACAGCCTTTGTCATCTTCTGCTTTGAATACACTCTCTCAGCATTTGAATCTCACTCTTTTAATGATTTCCACCTGCTCCGTGTACAGTATCTAATACACAGCCTTAACCTCTACAACCATCACAATTGCAACCATACATGTACAACACGAGTACCAGCCTCCGCAAACTGTTTTTCCAATATCTGCCAGGCTGACTCTTCATTCACAAACATCGTTGTCAAGCGGTCATGTGGTTTCGCCATCTACACTTGCGGCACCAACTATGGCCATTATCTGTAACAGTTCCGCTAAGGCTTCCACAGAAACAAAGGTGTCGGTACAAATTTCGCCACCATCACATCAATTAGTCTCGTCCCCAGACCCAACGGACGCAGCTGCGGATGGATTACATCACCGCCTACTGTCGCGTAGCGGTGATGTAATCCATCCGCAGCTGCGTCCGTTGGGTCTGGGGACGAGACTACACATCAATCACCTTCACAACAGGTACTACAACCACCACAAATAATTTCATCTCAGTCTTCGCTGCAGACGACATCAAAATCAAACTCTTTCAGCGTTCCATGTGTTGGAGAAGGCAAAAAACCATTCATCGAATGTCTTTGTGTCTGAAAGGAAACCGTATTTGGTGCAAGGGTGTAGAGAGAATATTGCTCCATCCATGTGGCACTCCTATATGTCCAGTCATGCTAAAGGAATTTTTCCTGGCGATGTCCCTATCACCTGGTTGCAGGAAAAACACCTTTATATTTGCCACCATTGTTCGTAGTTAGTTGCCTTGTCCCATCAGTCCTCACACAGTCGAAAATGTACATCTTCTACATCATATCCATTGGCCTCCCCTGGTAGCCAGTCCAATATTTCAAACTCAAGTGCTCTTCCATCAGATGTGTTACCTTCCTTAGAAGAAGTTTTCAGCCTCACCATTCAATTTATTCCAAACTGAGCTAAGCAAGCCTTTGCAAGAGCTCTCTCCTCAACTTTACAGATGGTTGTTTCTGAGAACTCCTTATATTCCTGGTTGAAGCTATTAATGCTTCTAAAGTCTAAAGTGCATCCTTCCAAGTGTCAAGAGAGGAGGCCATCATAATAAACCAGTCCCCATTGAGGCTCTTTGTGACCTTTGGTTAAAGGACAGCTTCAGTGAATTGTGGAGGATGGCAAAGGCCTGTGCTTCACCATCCAACCGATTGCATCATGCCAAGGATAGCTCTTCAAAACAACAGGTGGTCTCAGCAATCTCCCTTGCACAAGATGGTCTTTATGGCAAAGCATGTCAGGCATTAGTTTCAACAAGTGTTGCACCAAATTCTGAAGAGACATGGAAGTTGCTACTTTCAAAGCACCCGAAGTGTGAACAACCTACCACATCTGCAGCACCTAAATTTGATACTAGCATTCTCAGTAGTGTTAACATAATGAGATCGTTTCCTAAACTCACTGCTGCCGGGCCTATTGGTCACCATGTCCAGCATCTCATTGATGCAGCAGAGACTCCTTTTCAGACGGCGATTCTGTCTTTTCTCGAGGCAGTTGTTCATCTTCTTGCATCAGAAAAAGCCCCATCTCAATTGTCTGTCTTCCTCGCTGGTGGAAACCTGACTGCATTTCTGCATTGAATAAATCTAAGCCTGATTGCCCCCTGGATGTTCAGCCCATTGCTGTTGGAGAAACCCTCCGTCGCATGACGGAAAAGTGTCTTTGTGCTGCAGTGAAGTGCAAGGCAGCAGAGTTCTTTCAATCACATCAATTTTGGTGTGCCCTTTTGGCACAGAGAAAATTGCCCATGAGCTAGAGGGGTGTATTGAGGAGCATTGGTCTGATCCTGAATTTGCTGTTCTTAAGGTAGATCTGAAGAACGCATTTAACGTGGTGTCTCGTCAAGTACTCTTGGTTAAAGTTAAAAATCACTTTCCAGAGTTACTACCTTAGGCCTGTTGGTGCTATGGGCCACATCCTTTGCTATGGCACACAATGGGTCATCTGCAGTCTGAATCTGGAGTTCAGCAAAAGGATCCACTTGGACCTCTTTTTTTGACCTGGCTTTGAATTTACTGATTTCTGAAATATCTAAAGATGATGTTTGTTCACATCTTCAATTCCATGCCTTGAATCATGATGACGGAGTGCTGGCTGGTCCCATATCTGCGGTGCATAGGGCACTGGTATTGATCAAAGCTATTGGTCCATCACTTGGCCTGTTTGTGAATGTGTCAAAATGTGAGGTCTTCAGCCAGAGTGATTTGAGCTTGTTCCAAATTGACATGAAACAGTCTCGCAATCCCAACATTGAGATATTTGAAATTCCAATAGGTGACAAAGATTTTTGCTCAGCCTTTATTTCCAGGAAGCAGTCTAAGGCAAGACCTTGCTTGAAAGACTTGAGAAAGTTGGTGCAGTGGACCCTCAGGTTGCTGTAACACTTTTGCGTATGTGTGGTGGATTTTGTCAGCTTGCACATCTAGCCCATGTCACTCCTCCTTCACTTGCTATGACTTCTCTTCAGCTTTTTGATGAAGATGTTCGTAGATCTTTTTCATTATGCACTGTAGTTGATACAACTGATGTTGCCTGGCAGCAGGCCCAGCTAAGCCTAAGCAGAGGAGGTTTGGCATGAGGTCTCTGTCCCTACACTCACCTGCAGCATTCATTGCATCTTTATGCTCTTCTGGCTATGGCTCCCCTTCCAACCACCATCGCTCTGATGCAATACAGACATTCAATGAATCTGTATCTCCTTCTGATGCAATTCAGTCTGATGGTTTAGTTTCATCTACAGTCCATCAAAATCAACTTTCGAGCAAGATTGACATCCATCAGTTCAATAACATCCTGATCATTTCTTCTGTTGCTGATAAGGCTCGTTTGTTGTCTGTCTCGTCCCCACATGCTGCTTCTGGCTAACTTAAGTCCCTTCTGAAGGTCTTGGCCTTCATCTTGAGCCCTCAGTATTCCAGGTAGCAGTCAAGTGGTGTCTTGGTATGGACACCTCTAATGGTTCCCTGTGTGCCCTGTGCCCAAACAGTGCATTAGATCCCCTTGGTCATCATGCTACAACATGCAAAAAAGGAGGAGACATAGTTACCCGCCACAACCAGCTGCGCAATGTGTTGGCGGAGACTTGCCATAGAGCCCACTTGAGCATAAAGGTGGAGATGGGTAGCAATCTTACACCTGAGCATGACCATTCACGCCCTGCAGACATTTTGCTACCCAACTGGGCCCTTGGCAAACCAGCTGCATTTGATATTTCAGTGACATCACCGCAAAACCCCAAAATCATTTCAGTAGCGGGATTGTCAGCTGGGGCAGCCGCCTTGTCCACTGTTGAGTGAAAGCATGCTGAGAATGACCCCAAATGAAATGCTTTGGACTGGTGTTGTGTACGTCTGATCACGGAGTCCTATGGTGCTTGGGGAAAGGAAGCCATGGGCTTGTTTAAGATGCTTTGCCTCCCGTCTTGCCATCATATCAGACAAACCAAAGTCAGTTGTGCTGTCTGAACTGTATAGCAGGCTCAACTTGCACCTGGTGTGGGCAAATGTGACAGCAATCCTTTCCAGGTGGCTCCCATCCTAAAGTTTATTGAACTGTAGTATTTTTAATAATAATATAAAATGTACTTGTTCCATCAGTTTTTTTCCCTCTATAAAACAATCATCTCCTGTCCTGCAGATATCGTGGTTCATGGATGGGACAGGGGAAAGCCAGCAGCCTTTGATGTTACAGTAACTTCACCACTTACTCCCGTATCCCTGAACAATGCCAGTGCATTGGTGGGGGCAGCAGCGCATGCTTCTGAATGCAGAAAGCATGCAGCCAATGACACCAGGTGCCAGGAGTTGGGATGGTTGTGTATCCCCTTAGCTGTGTATGGCAATTGGGGGAAGGAGGCTCAGAGTGTTTTTTCCCGGCTCGCTTCTCGCTTTCCATCAGCCAGGCCACCCCCAAAACCCAAAATGTTGTCTGAAATCTATAGCCGCCTCAACATGTCCCTGGTGAGGTCTGTGGCAAGGGCCATCATGGGAAGGGAAGCTGTCCAAGGGTAGGGTAGTGGAACTGTAGGTTGATTTAATGTGTTTGTAAGTAGAACTGCAGATTCATTAAAATAAATAGTATAGCAATAATGTGTCTGTATTGTACATGTATGTATGTATGTATGTATTTTAATAATAATACGTATAATAAATAAATAATAATATGGAGAGAAGCCACTGCCACTATCTCCTCTGTAGCCTCTAGACTTGCCACTTCCATGTGTTGGCCAAAGTCCATCGTACTTAATGAGATCTATGGCCGACTGAATCTCCTGGGCTAATGCTACAGCTATCCTCTCTAGGATAACTCGTGTGCTGTAGAGCTGTACTTTGTATATAATCAGTGTTGTTTCTGTATATTCATGTTTTAATAAAAAATGATGTTGTTTGTGTGTGTCATTGCTGTAATGTATAATTATTAATAAAAATAATAATATAATCTAGGATAGCTCGTGTACTGTAGAGCTGCACTTTGTATTTAATAATAAAATAATAATAATAATAATAATATAATTAGCAAGTAATGGCATATGAATGCACTTATAAACCGCCTTCGACAATTTTAAACACTATCTTGTAACACATCACTAGGTCAAAGTACATCCTGCAATATTCAAGAGATTGATGATTTAAGTTTATTAGCCGAGTGCTATAATCCATGAATGAAAGCCTCTATTGCAGACAGCTCTGGTATAGAAACGTTGGACTTTCTCAATGAATTGATGTCCTGATGAAGCCATGAATTCCATACCTGAGTATTTGACTCTAGAAGTGGCCGAACATAGGTAATGAATAGCCATAGCAGTATTGAAACATCACTAGGGTGAAAACCCTTCAAAAGAAGAGTACAGCGATGATGAGCCCTAGCAGAGAAATAACTGAGCAGTGAATATGAAACTTTAATCAGAGACGCCAAGATCGCGAATTGAAGATACTTGTTCTAAGACTACACCTTGATAGAGAATATTTAATAAGTGGTATTGTTAGGTGGCCAAAAGGATAACACTGCATTTTTGGAAAGCAATACTTAGCTGCCACTTGGAAGACCAGTTACAAAATTCAGTTTGTGAATGCAGTATTCTCTGCAATGCAACGGGTAGAATATAATTTAGTATCATCAGCAACAATTTTCACTTTAACAGATGGTACAAGAACAGTCTGGAAGATCATTGATATATATTAGAAAGAGCAGAGGACCTAGAACAGCTTCATCTTGGTTGGCAGTCATTCCTTCAGTGGGTCTGAACTGTCGTCACCTTGAGCCTGATCAGTTGTGGTGCCTTGGAATTATAATTAACACGTATTCAGGTTCTTGCTGCCCAAACTGCCCTGATCACCAGCTAGATCCACTGGGACACCATGCAGTGACATGTAATGGTGGAGGAATGTCGTGCTGCACCCCAACAGGTTTAGGGATGTTTATTCTCAGTTCTGCCACCGAGCATGTCTGGGGACAGCTTGAAGTGGGTTGTGGTTTGGGGGCAGATAAAAGACATAGTCGTTCAGCTGATAGTCTTGTGCACAACTGGATAATCGGCAAACCAGCAGCTTTTGACCTAACAATAACCTCACCACCTAATTCCTCTATTTTAACTGAAGCTGGAACTAGAAGTGGGTCAGCAGGATGGCAGCTGAAGTTCGGAAGCATTAATTTTGGTTAATGATCCTAAGGGTTCAGAACTTGGCTGGGTTGCTATACCCCTGGCAGTTGAAACTTATGGTTGCTGGGATGCAGAAGCCCTGCGCACCATTTCTCGACTAGCATGCATTTTGTTTGGGCATTCAGTTGCAGTGCATCAAATTCAAAGCCATCACTACAATCTGCCAACGTTTTAGTCTAACATTAATCAGAGTGGATTCGCCTGCGCATGTCCAAGAGACTGGCTAAACCTGTTATTTTATTATAGTATCTGAGGTAGTGTATTGTACCCATTGTCACATTACTCTGCTATAAGTGATTTGGCAGTCCTAACTGACCCTCGGCTTGACGCTGTGCGTTTGGGTCTCGGGTTAAGCTACACAACGTGCGCTAGGTCCCTTTTTGCTGCCACGACCCCATACATAGAATCCTTGCAAAATTGTCAAATTCTTGTTGAATACTCTAATATACAGGAGCACGTCAAAATTTAAACACTCCTGCAGAAAGATAAATAAGCTACATGTACAACCCCACTTTAAATTATGTTCTGTAGAGAGACTGTGAAGACTACAAAATAATACATATACCATAGAGAGATTGTGTGGCATTATAGGATGTCAATAGCTAGCTTCTTGAACTTTGTGCATTTGAATAACATGCATGAGCAGAGACATAAGATTTGTGTGAAAACCCCCATGCATATCATAATAATGATGAATGTGTACAATTCATACATACCCGATCTTGAGTAATTCAGTTGTCTACAAACGACTTCAGCAACTCCATAGTTATAGAGATTGCACACAGACCCCCATATACTGACTCCAGGACTGGACTGGACACATAGCTCGATTCTCCCTTCACGTGCTGTTGGTCCTCCAGCCAAACGAACTGATCCTGGTTGGCAGCCTTCAGAAAAAAAGGTTAATATAAATCATGTGGCAGCAGAACACAAGATTAAGATTGTTTTGTCACAGACATGGAGGACATGTGTCCAGTTTCAATGCACACGTGAGTATCTAGTTTAAGTAATGCACTGGTATTTCGAACACATTAACTTTCGATTGCAACTCAAGGTTGTAGAAGGGAAGCAATAGCCGGTGGGGGCTCAGGGGTGGGGGTCCATTATAATAAAAGACTTACAATTAACTCAATTAAAAGTTTGATTGCCACAACTTGCCTTGGACAGATTGTTCACTGCAGGATTCTGTTAATTGACAAATATAAAACGCAGTATATAGGTATACTTTCTTTATCAGTTGCTGACCTGTTTGACTTTGTGCCACCTTCCCTCTACAGCTGACTCCCGCTCTTGAAGACAAGTCACATGAAACACTATTGCCATTGGAGCAGCTGGTAATATTGCTTTCGTATCCATAGCAATAAAAACGATAAGAATACGTTGGCATTATGGGATAGCGTGAATAGCGGTAGTTATTAGCTACGAGGTCTGTGGTAAGGAATTCAAATGAACACTGGAATGATATAAATCAACGTACTGGTGGTAGGGAAGCCTAGCTGTCTACAAACCACCAGTGCGTCCTGGTAGCTGAAATAGCCACCACACAATCCATTCCACTTGCCGCTATTGCATACTTCCACGTTCCCTTCTGTGCTTATGTCACCACCAGTCAAACGTACTTGACCATCAGTACAGGCCGATGCTTTGTGGGAATTAAATAGTTATCTAATAGCATGTGCACGCTATACTCTTACTTGAACACCTGACGCCAGCATCGTCATAACCGTAGTGATTGCAGGGAGAGTAGTCCCCGATCAGGCTCTGGTAGTCACATTGGAACAGAGATAGTTCCGTGCCCCGGCAGTTTACGTTGTTCATGTAAATTGCTTGAATTCCACTTGAATTAGAATTATATATGTAATATGTACCTTTTTGGCAGGGAGGGGGGAGCGGGGACGGGAAGGTGTGTAATGGCTCATAGAACGATTTAGTCATTGACCAAGCCGTTATATGCATCAAAGCAGACTTTCTATGCATGTGTATGCTATGTCATGAGGTTTAGCTCATTCAAGCTATAGAACGTATCCATGTAGTGATCCACGTGGCCTATTATAATTCCACAGCACATATTCAATTTTTTGAGGCGCTAACTAGGGAAAACAATGGGTCTTAGGATAAATTAAATTGTGACTAATATATTCACAAACTGGTTCGTGACACACCAGACGGAGAGCACATATGACACATGAACACACATTTATATACAATAACAACCGGTTTATCCGGTACTCGTCCCGCGCCCGCAATACGCATGTGCACATCCGTATATCACACCCCTGCCCACTTAGGGCACGGCTGTTTGCGGCCCATTCAATGTTGGACAATAAGACCTACGCCCCGAAATATTGAAACGATGACATCATGCATTATGACCTAACCAAGCACTTTGTATTTTCGAGCTATATAAGGTCTGTACTTGTTGCACCGACATGTAACAGCCATTTTAGTACAGACATACCATTTATCTATCCATCGTATAAATTTTGTGCCACAACTCTGTAGCGCCCGCTAGCTATAGCGCTCGCAAGCCGAGTACCTCAGTTGGATATCCTCCACAAAGAAGTGAACAGTGGACCACTGCCAATATTCCTAGGAAAAAGCTAAGCGTGATTAGGTAGCGGAAGGTTAAGACTACCTAGATAGTGTGTAGACTAAGTGCGGCCGGCTGAAATGATGGCGCTACAGATCGTCAAATATCGCTGATTTTACAAGAGTTCTAATGCCATGTCAAGCACAACGATAGGTATAGTCCTGAAAGTTCAATCTTCGTTGATTGTGGTATTGCTGCCACATCTTGTGACACGATTTTGATAAGGTGCTCCATCACACACTGCATTTTAGCTCTGCAACTGCATCTCTTATACGTAGGCACATGTTATTCTGTGCATGCAATTATGCATGGATGCATACGTGGATTTGACTCCTTATTCTGCAAGCCGGAAGGAGACTGACTGAATCCTGCCACGTTTATACAAGCCTAGTGCATGTAATGAAGATAATGTTAACTAGGTGAATGGCATTAAGAGCTAAAGGTTATAAAGTCATGCAGCATTTATACTGGCATACAATGTTCAGCTGATGTTGTTAAGGCAGCAAGATTGAATCAGATGTATTAATTGATAACTAACTTTTACAGTGAGTGCATAATCGTTTCAAGGTGTCAGGTGTGAAACCTGGTAGGTCGTTGACAACCATAGTGATGGAAATGGAAGTGCATGGTGTTTTGATATTCCAATGCTGTGGGGTACATAGTGCCTGATTCACCTGATATAAAGATCAAGTAGAAACCTTTACACCTGCAATGCATAGTACGCATTATTGTGCCTCTCCATCCTTGCAGAGGTCCCAGCTTGATCCATACCATACTTCATCACTGGGGATTTAGTTGTCATGCAGGGTGAGCCTGTAAACTATTATAGTGAGTTGATTTATAAATATCATCTTATTTAAGCTATCCATGAACCCGGTAGCTTTTCCATCAATGTGGAACATATATAGGTGTCTTCTTGTATCTTCTTTCTGCCAGAAGAATGGCAGTAAAATGGAGAGCTATCTCAACCCCCTTTGAGGTTTCTTGCCTCTGACCTCTTCCTGCATGGAGATATATTTTGTAGTAGAAGCCTTACGCGCCCATATACATGCATGTATGTATAAGCAAAGTTGCTTTAGATTTTTTTGTAGTTGATTTTTATGGGTATTGTGCAGCTAATGCCATTTAAATGATTGCTAGGCCAGCTGTGATTCTTGTTCTGCACTCACTGTAATCCCTGACTCCATGCACCAGTGATGCTTCTTATTTTAATCACTGATCACTTAATAGATTTTAATTGTCAGGTAGTTAGTCCATAAGTTATGCACAAGGTTCACTCTGGAGACCTTCATTACAGTGTTGTCATGCTGACTGATGTGGTTGCTAAGGCTGGTGGATATTCCCTAATAGACATGCATGTAATGAAGAATCAAGCTATTCTTTGACTAGGTTTGTGCTGTTGTCAATATTGCAAAAAATCTAGGGTCTCAGATTCCATATACATATCAGAACATCCAGCTATAGCTGATATTTGACTTCAAGCCCTGATGTCCCTGGAACATTCACTCTGCTACGACGTTTAAATCCAAGCTAGGTATCTAGGGGGTACTAGTGCTGTGCCATAACAATAGGGATATATAATACAACTGCAAGTACATTTGCTTGATGCAGCTCCAGAGGCTGCCTATACCTTTCTATAAACATAAGCAAAGAGAGGGCACAAAAAATACTGTAGAATTGACATGGAAGTTTGTCACCTGCACGATGTATGTGAGTGCATTGTGCAGATTGACAAGAGCATTAAATGGTGGGGGTGTGAAATATTGCTATTGTACTTTTAAAGCTTAATAGCACGCCCTAAATTAATTAGCTGGCCTGGTGAACCACTCCTTTCCACTAGCTTGAGGGCATGAAGTGTTACAAAACCAGCGGTGTATAAGCATAGCACCATATTTACTGGTCAATATGCATTAACATCTTACTCTTATTAACAACTATTTGATACTAGCATTTGAAGTCATTGCTTGCAGGAGCTACACTATTAGCTGGGCTTTGGGGATACATGGCTGCATCCTCCTCAGAGTGAAATGCCACACCATGCAAGGCCTGAATACTGGTATATGGTGTCCTTTTTGCTTGCTCTATTATAAGACATGCGTTTTTCACACTCTGCAATGCAGCTGAACGTGTTGGCAATGGTACTCCATTGTACGTGTCATGATTATTCATAGAAAACAGGCAGCCCTTTCAGGCCGAAAACAGCCGGCCGCGCTTAGTGGACGACATAAACCAACTACTTGAAGCTTTCACATTGCCTGTATGTCAAACTTATATGTGGGAAAATTGGCAGCTACGTGCAATTCGCGCATCTTTCATACCTATTCGATCGTGCCGTACCTCATATGCCTATGAAAACGTGGCGCGTGTATTAATTGGAAAGCGTAATTTATCGTTTCAGGTGTGTGTCTTGAAGCCAGATGATTGCTGGTACTACTGCATATGTTTATAGTAACACCAGATGTAAGCATCTTGCAAGGCACATCGTTGAACATATGATGTCGATAATGAGGCTAACCGCCATGATTTTTACACCATATACCGTAACGCTCTAATTATCAAACTAAATGTCCAGCCGCAAACAGCCGTGTGAGTTGTGGTCTTTGTTGTAGCGGCGCTGCGAGGCAGTTGACCTTCGGCCTCAAATCTGTTCATCAGGCTCTGGCAACCCATTGTTCTTAGGCGGCTGTCTGGGGCCTTCGCACGTGGTGCCCATACCCCCTCAGACTGCTCGCAACTCAAAACGCTTAGCCGGGGCCTTCACTGTGGCTTGATCGTGAAGCCTACACTCCCTCGGCACGTTCCTTACATTGCTTTCCGACGGCAGGATCTCCTTGTCCTCCCCGGCGCAGGCTCCTACGGATGACTCTAACTAATCAGGGGGCATCCACATGGTCGCTGACCATTCTCCCTCTGACTCTGTAGCACATGCCTTCACCCGCTTATTGGAAGGGGTGACTCCTCCCCGGTGGTATAGAGGGGTTGCAGTGTCATCCCGGGAAGGTTGCCGCCATGTTTGTTTGGTGTCCTAACTATTAAACGTCATCGTTTATAAATGCGTGTCACGTACGTGAACGTACGTGCTCGACACTTATTGAAAAAATCAATGGTTAGGGCACCAAAAAACATGGCGGCGATTGTTACTGCTATTGTTATGAACCTTCCCGGGATGACACTGCAACCCCTCTATAGCCCTCCCCGGCGGCCGGTTTCACTACTAGCGGATTTGTCAGGGCCCTTTACATAGAGATCACACTCCATTCTCCTCTGCATGACGCGCATATAAATATGCCAACACATCTCGTAGGTACACATCCTCTCCTCCTTGTTCTTGAATTTCTTCCTCGGTGAGAAGATCACTTTTTCTGTCTTCTCGTGAGAGGGGGCTCCCGTCGTGGTGCGCACCCTTGTCGCCATTGTAATATATTCACAAACTGGCTCGTGACACACCAGACGGAGAGCACATATGACACACGAGCATACATTTATATACAATAACAACCGGTTTATCCGGTACTCGTCCCGCGCCCGCAATACGCATGCGCACATCCGATTGCACACATATCACAGACTCACACATAGAGCGCTGACTAAGGTAAACTGCCATATTAGAACCGGTTTTTAAACGGACTGTACAAGTCAAACGCATCGTCTGGAGGACGTTTTAGCACCACCAAGTGTCACTACTGATGGATGCGCACCATACCATCGTTTTAAAAGTTTTCCAGCACCTTTTGTTTTGTATGTCCACTCGCACCTCTGAGGAGGGGGGGGGGAGGGGGGGGGGGGGGGGGGTTCGCGATGAGTGCCAAATTAGAACTGGGGGTGTGTCGTAGCTTTTTTTATAGTTTCAATCGTACAGACAACCAGCAACGCCGCCAACATATCTAGAAGTATCCGAAGTGAAGTTCTAAACACACAAAAAAAATACATTTGCGTTCTCTGTCTGCAACTATGTCACTTTCTGTTAGTTCGAGGGGTAGTGATTTTAAAAACGCCATGCATTGCAAGAGCTAGCAAAAGCCCTCCTTTTCCCCATCTTTCTATTCATAAGTCATGAGACATCGATTTTAAGCTTAAAACTTTGTTATAAGTGGTTACGCGGAAGAGCTACTTCAAGTCAAAGAGAGGCTTCGTGACCTCCATTGAAAATTACCGGAAGTGAGTACTAAATAAGCCATAGCTTGCATGGTGGAAATTGGCATCGCTAAGTTACGGTTATAACACCAATCTACGCAAGAAAGAATGAGTTTCAAATCCCTACCTCTTCTACAGCCTCCTGAGAATCGCTGGAATTCAGCAAAACAAAACTTGTTTACCTATACTTGGTTAAATTATTGTAATAAATACTATTGGAAAATTATTGATAGATGCGCGTATATCGGGTACACAATCGGCTATGATTTTTATGGCGTTCAGATCAGTGTTGACGTGTCCTGGGCACTGCAGTTTGGCTCTACATTTACCAAATGCTAGGCCTACTTCCTTTGACCCCACGAACGGGTCGGTTCTGTGGAGCGATATCGTTTACATAAGTCCATCGTGACATCTTTACTATTAACTGGGATAGGCGCTTTCCCTTTCGCTGCCAGCCATTTCTTCCACGCTTGGCCTCCAAGAAATAAGAGGTTTACTAACTAGCTTTCGTACGTACGTGAAAAC
This sequence comes from Eunapius fragilis, assembly GCA_963681505.1. NCBI lineage: Eukaryota > Metazoa > Porifera > Demospongiae > Spongillida > Spongillidae > Eunapius > Eunapius fragilis. The sequence goes on from OY811972.1 coordinate 2,185,012, forward strand.
AAATTAACTACTTAGGGGCGTAGTTCGCTAAAGGGTATTATCAACTGTGGTTATAGGCTGCGGTTATTCTGACCCCCCCCCCCCCCCCCTGTTCCAATAAGGCCAACCTGTTCTAATATGGCAGTTTACCTTATAGCAATTGTAATTGCGAGTACTGATGCGCTTGGATATAGTTTAGTAATAAGTAGACTGCAACAGGGTGCATAACCTTTTTGAAATTATTTCGACTATGATTACACGTCTAATCGATTTTCCAGGTTAATAGCACCTTATTAGAACGATTTTCTTCTGTTCCTCAAGTTTATATGCTAGTTTTTATTGTCCCTATATATTTAGCTTATCTGCTTATAAATTAACACGTTATAATGCATTGTTTGAATAGCATGCCCTCAAGAATTCGAAAAAGCAACAATTAGCTGAACCAAAAAAGCCTGTGAAACCTCAAGGGAAATCTGGTGGAAAATCTGGTGGAACGCCGCTCCACAAACTCCAATCAAGGCATGTACGATATTCAAAATGTCATGCTGCGAACGTCTGGAAAAGGGTGTACTTAAGTATTTAGGTCCGAAGATGGCACCCTGGGAACCATATAATCAGCTGGTGGAAGAGAGTACGTCTAGCAAGATTGATTAAGCGTGAGTTTACCAAATTATTTACATCGCCACCGAGGGTATTTCAGTGTTGACAAGTAAATAAAAACATTCTCTAACGAGAGAGTTGTTGGTATATAGGATTGACCAATGGTGGTGTAAAAAGCACGGAAACAAGAGTGACAGAAATTTTACTCGAAAATTGAAATTGGCCTATATTTAGCACATTACTCAGGCATGCGCTGTTATTTTGTGAGCGTGCTAAATATAGGCCAAATTCAATTTTCGAGTAAAATTTCTGTCACTCTTGTTTCCGTGCTTTTTACACCACCATTGGTCAATCCTATATACCAACAACTCTCTCGTTAGAGAATGTTTTTATTTACTTGTTTCATAGGTTTTTTTTCACCGTAGGCAATTAGATCAAATTGTTGCAAGTCCCAGGTCACTTCGGCTCTCTATGGCAGGTTAAACCTGGTCCTAGTTAGAGCGAATGCCAGAGCTCTGCTGTCCCGTTCAATGGCAACTGGATGTTAGTCTCCTCACCTTCTCCGTTCCAGTGTATTGTTTTTTGTTTAGTAAAATTGCGTAGCTTAAAACTGTAAATATTGTATATGTAGTATCATTTTCAATAAATAACTTTAATAATAATAATTATAATTATATGAATTTGTAGTATTAATTATTAGTTGTCCTCGCCCGCGCCCTCGTCTCCTGCGGGGACGTCCTCCTCCTCGGCCTCCCCGCCATGCTGCGTTGAGCCAGGGTGGCAGTGGCCATGCAGGCCAGGGAGGGAGCACAGGCGGCGGTGGTGGCGGGGGCAGCGCTGGTGGTGCCGGCGGGGGTAGCGCTGGTGGTGCCGGGGGGGGGGGGGGGGGGGGGGGGGGGTAGCGCTGGTGGTGCCGGCGGGGGCAGCGCTGGTGGTGCCGGCGGGGGCAGCGCTGGTGGTGCCGGCGGGGGTAGCGCTGCTGCTGGTGGTGGTAGGAGTGGCGGGGCTTCTGGAGGTGGCGGGGTGAAGGGAAGGAGTCGGAGGATGTATGTCATCCTCTTCCTCCTCCGACCCCTCTTGATAAAAAAAACCAGTTAGGTCTTCAGCTGCCATCTACATGTACGTGACAGAGACAGAGAGTATGATTTTAAAATTTTTTACCTAATTCTTTTTTCAAGCAAGTTTACACGTGAATCCACATAGAGTATATTATTAAATTCTTACCTCTTTTTTCAAAGTGCACTATAATTCAGCGGGTGCATGACTGACTTTTATACCTGCAAAGCCTTAACACGTGTGCAGACTGTGCTATAATTCTATTGGTCCAATTCCATCATATTAACGGCATGTGCTAAAATTTTATTGGTCAAATTTGAAAATGCTCCAATCTAAACATGGAGGTGTAGCCTACATGAAGTAAAGCTGGATAGTGTGGGAACCCAGGAAGTGAACTACATGACTGCATGTAGATCTGGGATAACATGGCACCATGTAGATTGATAAGGATATGTTTTCAGGTGAGTGTGGACAAGGTCTGCAGCATTATGAGTGTGGGCAGAATGTCTGATTTTACATAAATGTGAGAGTAGAAGTACCTTATGGTGGCAGATCTAGTAACAACCTTTTGAGCTAGCAATGGATGAGACTCACAAAAGGCATCATTTACTTCACTTAGAAGCTCACTATCCCTAAGAATAGCTTTTTCAAGACCACCATTATACTCCATTAGTGCATGAGATTTGAGTTCATACAAGGAGTAGCTATATGGGAGCAGGATATGGTTGCAGTTATTGTCATTTCACCTATAGTTCTCAGCCCTTGCAACTGCAATTATATTCATACAGTTGCAACACATGTACATGGCAAGACAGATAAGGAAGCCTTCAAATAAGGAAGCCTTTTTATACATCAGATTAGTAAAACAATAGACACTATTACTGTACACACAGTTGAGTCACCATGCATGCTTTACATGTGAAGTGAATGGTTTTGTGCAGATCCGTGCTGTACATCGTCGGGCGGGCCCTACTACCGCGTTTGGTCAGGTAGAAGGGTGACAAGCCCGACCAACACCGCCAGACTATGCTCTACAAATGTTGCATGCACAGCTTTTTAATGTTAATACAACATGCCATAACATACCTTTGGGTGGTAGTGGTAGTGCTGTGACCCCTGCGGTACCGCGTCCTCTCGGAAGCACATTTAGCCAATCGGACAGCGGGGTCATTCCAATACCGACTCCTTTTAGATGCTTTAATGGCAGCTGAATTGTCCTCGTATTTCTGCCTGTTAGCAGCGCGGTTCCCCTCGAGGTCCTCTTCATATCGCCGCCTTTTAGCAGCACGATTCTCCTCGAGGTCCTTTTCATATCGCCGCCTTTTAGCAGCACGGTTCTCCTCGAGGTCCTCTTCATATCGCCGCCTTTTAGCAGCACGATTCTCCTCGAGGTCCTCTTCATATCGCCGCCTTTTAGCAGCACGGTTCTCCTCGAGGTCCTCTTCATATCGCCGCCTGTTAGCAGCGCGGTTCCCCTCGAGGTTCTCTTCATATCGCCGCCTGTTAGCAGCGCGGTTCCCCTCGAGGTCCTCTTCATATCGCCGCCTTTTAGCAGCACGGTTCTCCTCGAGGTCCTCTTCATATAGCCGCCTTTTAGCAGCACGGTTCTCCTCAAGTTCCTCTTTATATCGCCGCCTTTTAGCAGATCGCTTAGATTCAATATCTGCGTTGTAGCTGTCGCGTACAGAGGCCTTCTTCTTTTCGGGATCGGCCTTGTAGAGCGCTCGGGCTTTAGCTTTGTTCTCGTCTTGCTTTTGGAGGTATTCCCTCGTTGCTTAGATCTCTTCTTTTGATTACGCGAAGGCATTTTTAGAAAAACAACTTCACTAGCCAAAGTAACAACTAAACTGCGATACACAGCCAGAAATATTTTCCTGTACCAGCCTGGTACCAATATTTAGTCAGGCTGGTACCATACATGGGCTATGCCTGGTACAAACGCCTGGATCAGGGCAGATAGAGCAACTTCCTGTCTCGGACTGTTCTTACCAGAGGTAATCAGCCCTGGTATCAGTCGCGTACAGCCATGGTACCAGGCAATAATCAGGCTGTTATCTCATTAAAAAATCCGCACGCACCCACGCAGCGCCGGTAATATACTAGCTACATTGTATTATTCATATACGTGACCACAAAACAATATCAAACACAGTATACGTTTAAACAGTACAACATGTTGTTCCAATCATGCTTGAAAGTTAAAACGACTTCACTAGTTCTCTGGCGTTCCACCCTCCTTGTGCTCTCCTCCTGCACAAACTTGCAGCTTTCCAAACATTCATGTACAACAGAGACAGCTCGCCGAATAGAACAACAGTCCACAGTAAAAAGTGTTCTTGTAACAGTTATTAGAGGGCAGTCATATGAATTGAGGATCGGTTGTCCACTGGAAGCGCACAAGGTATCACAACCTTGAACTAAACAGAACCTTCTGCCTGAGCTGAGTTGGCATGCCACTAAAAAGATGGCATATTTGGCCTGCAATTGTAACAAATTAGTACACTTCTGCGTGTATTGTGCCTCATACCTGACAAGAAGCTAGTTCTATAAAATCTCCCGACCTGACAAGCTCACCATCTTGTGATATGATCCCTTTATGAGGAGACACATCGTCATCTGCAGTGCAGTGGAAAAGCTGCACAACGGTGGAGGGATCATTGGAGCTGAGGTCTTCAATCGTAGCATATGGTAGTCCAACAGTGTCTAGCTTAAGATTCTTCAGCACTACTGATGACCTTCCAACACGCTGCAACAATGACATGCACACATAAACGAATGCTGAATTCACATTAGACACATGATTTACCTTTCGCAATGCACCCCGCTGATAAATTCTCCGTTCACTATTTAAGTCTCTCAAAGTGATGTTATTAAAGTAGTGCTGAACAACTGGAGAGGAATACAGGCTTTGCAAACCTTTCCCACACCTACCATAAAAAGAACAAAAAGAATAAAAAATGATTATTTGGCGTGAAAGAACAAACAGCCAACCTACCTTACACCCTCCTGAGTACAGCCGATGTCACATATGTGGCGAATGTGTTGCTGGACCGCAAAATGACGACTAATGTCACGACTAGGTGCAAGTCGATTGCTATTGATATTCTGAGCCCTGACACTTGCATTAAAGGATTCACATCTGTCAAAAAGGATTACATGTAAACTACAGTACATCATGAAAAAACACGTTACCTTTCTGCACTAAATGCTGAACTGGGTCCGAAGTCCTGCATGCAGCTCACCAAATGAAGGAGGAGATGTACCTTTGGCTTCATCAATAATTCTGGGAGGCAGTGCTTTGCAGTTAGCACAAATTCTTCACATATCCCTTCCCATTCCGTGCTTAGCCCCTCAGTGAAGTAATTGCAGTAAGCAATACGGAACACCTAGATATATACACAATTTTGGTACATGAAGGAAGCATAACACATGGTACTGTACCTTGGAAATGCTCAAAAGAACTTTCTTTTGAGCATCGTCTAGGTACGGGCTTAAAATGAACACAGCCATTTGAGCCCAGGCCTTGAAGTCTCTCCCGACAAATGACTGGTAATAATAGCAAACATTTCCATACATTCGCACTTTGAACCCTGAGGTAGAGAACGCTTTGACCCTTGCAAGAACCTCTTCCTTCTGCACTTTAGAGAGAGTTGGCATCCAGATTTTAAGCAAGTACTTGATAGAGCCAAGTACCAATGTGTGGAGCATTTCAAGTGGCATGCTCCTATACGGATATACGGTGTTTCACATAAATGCTGTCATCTCACTCACACATACCTGTACATATCCACATTAATGACTAACATCGGATTATCCACAGCTCTTAAACCTAATGCTGTTTGCATGGCATTGCGCCTCTCCTGAGTGGGCTGTGAGCGTATATCAGCAATCTGCTGCAGGCATCGCTCCAGTGTTCTCGCTTCACACACAACATGTGGTGTGACCCACTTATCAGACTGCAACAAAACACATGTAATGACACATTCAAAGTTAGTCGAATATCATACCTCACACAAGCGGCAATACAGGTTGGCAGAACTCCCAAGATGGTTCAAAAGCTCTGATGCACGTGGATTGTCACAGATAATCAGAAGCAGGGGTGCTACAACCAATACATTTTCATTGCTGTAAGCATCAAAGACTTCAAAACCTTCATTTTCAAGAGTTGCTAGCTCTCTTGCAATTGGTTCAGCCATCTCCAAAGGTGTGACACTGTCTGAAGAGCAAATGAAGTGGATGTTGACATGTTGCATGTTTTCCTTTCTTGGAAGTCCAGCCAGGAGAAGGTAATAGCTCTCAAATTTGTGCCACTTCTTACTCCTATTCCCACTAGTGTCATCTGAAAAGAGAATAAGAGGCACCATTACAACTTTCCGACCAGCTGCCTTCTCTTTCATGGGATGTGGTGTCAGATACTGCACTGTAACCTATAAAATGATGAGAGCTTTAAATTGTGATTCAGTCATGTACAAAATCATGTGGCATTACCTCTGAATCAAATCGTTCAAACCTATCCTCCTCTCCATGCCATCTCACTATGCACTGTGGAGCATCAGCTAATCCATGTATGCAGGAAATAGGTAGCTCCATGTTTCCATACAGAACTGCAGCATCCTGAGTCAGGGTGATTGGGGGACCTTCACACATCCTATTGAACTGAGCACCATCAAGCAGAATATCAATTGCCACAAATATATCTGTTAATCCTTCCTAAAAGTATAAAAGAACTTGTCTGTAATGGTTACAAAAAAACCATTAATGGTTACAAAATAAAACCATACCTGTCGAAAAAATTTTGTCACCAAACCCTTTGTGGATCCCAAATAAGGATGCTCAAATGAGACTACATCCCTAACAAATATAGAAGCTCCACAGGGCAGATTAACCATAGGGGTTCTAAATCGAGGATCTGTGTTCCAGCGACGTCCATGATACAACTCCCTAAAAGGATGGTAACCATTAGTTACAGTATCTTGTGTGTAGAGTCACATACGTATAATGACCTCCTGTACGAACAGGAAAGCGTGTTAAAATATTTGACGTTTTTGGATTAGCGAGACCCCTCGCCACAATTTCGGTTAAAGAGATCATATAGAATGGAGTGTGTTTTGCTGTGAAGCACTGCAGCATATATGGTATTCTAAATTATATGTGGTGTGCAGGAATGCATACCTGTCGTGGCGGTAGCAAGCCAGGTAGTTTGAATGCCTTCAGCTGTTTTATGCTAGGAACAACAGCACACCCACTCTCCTTCAAGAGATACAGAATAAATGCCAGGGTAGACTCCCCCTGTGAGAAGATGTATTACAATTGGCCTGCTACAATCACAGCTGACTACTTACGACTGGTCTTGGGCCATGTATCATTAAGTACAAGAGAGCAAACACCTTGTTTGGAAATGGATGGTAGCCATTATCATCCAAGAATAGCAACTGTTCTTCACAAAGTAAATCATCCAAATCTGAAGAATAAGAAATAAACATTTTTTTAATTTTAAATCTATGGTATCCAACCTTCTTCCTCATCATCAATGGTGTCACCTGTAAACTCAGTTTCTTGTTCGACATGTACATCTAAATCACTTGTTCTGTCTTTTTAAAAAAATATTCTATACTCAAAAGGAATTGATACATTCAATTAAACATTTACCAACGAAGAAGTGTTCATCCTCATTGGATTGGTATACTATATCCTGATCATTTACTCCCTGTAAAGCGTATTGTAAACTAAAATACAAAAACACTTGTAATTATATCAAACTTACGGCCTCTAAGGGAAACAAAGTTGGTGGTGCGTCATCGCCTTCGTCGAACAGTTTATGCGATGCGCTAGACAGATGACGTGACAAGTTGTACTGTGTGGAAAACGTGGTATCGCATATGTGGCACCGAAATACTATATAATGGTGGTAGTAAACATTCGATTAAAATTTGCTCAATAATGTATGGACCTTACCGGCTAATTCACGGGTACCAGTGAACGCTTTACCCCCACGGTGTCTCTTCGCCATTTCAATTTTAACCCCTTGATTTTCAACCACGCGGACAAATTATTGCGAAAATGGCTTCTTTACCTCATTCTCCAGTGCTTACCCCTGGTAGCAGCAGGTTAGATTTTTACCATCTACATTTTTGTAACCAAACACAGTTAATTGAATAGCTAGCCAAAATGCCGTGTTAATTTATGTATGCATTTTTTTGTATTCATTCTACACATTTGTATTGGTTTATTGTGTGCTCATTAATGCGACTCATTTCTAATCGAATTCAGAGGTTCAGGACGAGGTCAGATTGTAACTCAGTCTCTTGGTGATGGGAGGTAAGAGTACTATGTCTCAGTTTTTTGTGCATGAATAACCAATCTCATAGCTGACCAAAATGGATTTGTATTGTCTAATATGCTGTTATCTGACCATAATGCCTTCATGCACGAACTATAGAGGACGAGGTCAGACCACAATGCAGCCTCTTGGTGATGGAAGGTAAGAGTACAAGAAACACGATGTATCAGCTCTTTGTGACTAACCAATCCTAGTTCAGGACATGTGTTAGGTCTCTGCCCATACATGTAGCATGATTTTATTTTGTATTGACCAAAATGGCATTCATGCATTTGTAGAGTCTAGTATTGCTGGTCACTGGTATAATGCCATTCATGCACCATATCTATAGAGGACGAGGTCACACCACAATGCAGCGTCTTGGTGATGGGAGGTAAGCGTAAATTTAGTTAATGGTAAGGAGCTCTAAAAGCTCAACTAATAACTTTTACATTATGTTATATAGTCATGTGTCCAGTCAAAACTCTTGTCAGCAAGAACCAGTTGCAACGCTTTCTAGTGTCCTGGCTGAGTTCATAAAACTTAAAGAAAGCACAGATCGGCATAACCAAACCATGGCTGAGAATTATGCTCAACTAGCCCAAAGCTACAAAAACGTCTGCACATTTGTATCAGAACTTGGAGAACAGACGTTTCAAGTGGAAACTAGTCCCTTTAAGGTATGCAATATTACTATGGAACACCACTTACTGAAATATATGTGTACACAGGATGACTTGATTGCTGAGGCAGGGATCTTGTTCTGTAACACTCTAAGTAGAGAACCTAATAAGAAGGATGTGAAAGTATGTATGAAATTTTTTTCCTATTATATCTGAGACAATTTAACTTCAGGAAAGTGTTACAAAGGTACTGGGACCAAAACTTTCACAGTCTACTAGAAAAGTGAAAAAATGTATAACCTTCTGCTCTAAACGCATCAGTGATCTCAGATCAGAAGAAAGGCGAAGGGTAGGTGACATGCAGAGTTTGAAATTTAAATTGTGCATATATTACCTAAATTTATTTCAAGGTATTGGGACAAAAACCATATGAAGCGTATGCCCAACTTACCACAGATGAATTTGCTGAAAGATTTTCAAACTATGTAAAAGCAGGCAGCAGACATCTTCCTGTATACAAGATCAACCTAGCTGTTCTGGTGAGATTTATAATTATAATTGATCCAAGTAATGAATACATATTCTCACTACAGCGCAAGTTTGTTCGCACTAATTCTACTTGCAAGGAAAACACATTCAAACATTTCAATCAATGGTTGCTAGATACATTTACCAGAGGAAAACCATCCCAAGAGGAGATTGATAATCTGGTAGCTGAGGACACCAGTATATCATATTTTTCCAGCAACCCCGAAAACACCAGCAATGGTGTTCAAAGGTCAGAAGAAATCAGACAGGCTGAGTATACTGCCGAGGACCAGCTGTATGCTAGCTATCCCCTACCATCAGAGGGGTTTAACTAATAACACTGAAGTTTGCCACTCAGTTGTACTCATGCTGCGCTGCTTTCATACACCTATATTTATCCATGAAATCCATAAAAATGATTTGAGACAAAAACATATTGCTTAATTGTGTAGTAACATATACCTGGCAAGGGTCAAGGCAGGTGGTGAGGTGAGGTGCACGTGGATGTGTCATTCTATGCATGCATGCATACAATATCCGTCCGCTGGTTGTAAAGCGCTAGAACCGTTGACTTAATATTAGTGTACAGTAAACCGTTGCTAGAATCAAGCGCTGACATGCACGCGGCAGCAGAACTGTCTCAGACTGTTTTCAGGAGCATACCAGACTGGTGCCAGGTTGTAAACGAACTGTTACCAGTGGGTAATCGGACTGAAGCAGCAGTCTGGACCTGAGGTAATGTGCAGTCCTGGCTCAGAATGTGATATACCATCAGGGCCGTTTCAAACTGTTACGCAGCCCTGGAACAGGCTGTAGTACCCCACCAGATCTGAACCAGGCTGTATACTTCTGGCTGTGTAGGAACACCAAATATTTTTTGTGCAGGTTAGAGTATTTATACTGCCTAAAATTATTAATAAATATCTATTACATACATTATTAAATAGAAGTTGATATGTGTCTATATGACATGTATGGATAACGTGCCGGTAAATTTCGAAGCGATTGGTACTATTCCCGTCCTTCAAAACCGTTCCTAGCTCGAGTTATACCTTCCTAAGAAGACGACGACGACGACGACGATGGAGAATTATTTTAGGACTGGGCACGAGAAACAGGAAATTGTTTGTTTCTCTATAACCACACCGTTTTATGACACGGTACCAACGTAGAACTGTAGGTCGTTGTACCCTCATTCTATCGCAATAAAGAGATAAGCGATCCGTTTCTCCGTTGTCCCTCCAGACGCTAGTGAAGTTTTATTAATGACATTCATCAACCCTCAATCAATCCTATATTGAACCTGCTGCCGCAGGTTCAGATTAGACTGTAGCCTCGTACCCAGGCCCTATGTTTATATTACAGTTACGGGAGCAAAAAATAGGCTCCCGTAACTTTAATATAAATGGCCTGAGGACGAGGCTAATTAGACTGGGGACCCGATTGATGGGTGGTCCCCAGACTGTGTTGATTGATTGTACCGTACTGTTTAATTACCCTGTTAGTATAGTAACCCATTGTCAGACAGGTGGGGAAGCCGATTTATGCACGATTATCGACTAAAAAAAAACCCTCCCGCCTCTCCCCCCCCCCCCCCCCCCCCCCACCCACGCTTAGAAAGTATTTTAAGAACTATTTATAAATCATTAATTTATATATCATTACATACATACATCATTAAATGCATACTTATACATCATTATCATATCCCACCATTATACAGTTGGCTACATGCAAGTCTACATTAAATGCATATGGGACATTTTATAGCAAAACCAGGCTTGTGCTTTTTTCAATAAAACCACTATAAAATAGCGTCCATTTCAAACCCACATATCCTCCGAGCTACACGACCCACGTCCTTCATATTTTTAGCGAGTTCTGTATTCTATGAGCCTTTTACATTCATTCATACATAAGTTCGGGGTTACAAAGACGTATAACGTAACAAAGGAGCGTCTCTCCAGCGTCTAAACGGTCCTGTTACTATCGGAATCTGCAGATAGTTGCATGATTATCTATAATCAAGATTTTGATGATCAAAGTCAGAGCAATTTTCCCAGTCGTTTCGCGCCTTAATTTAGAAGAGAAAACTTAACGAAGGAACGTCTCTCCGGCGTAAAAATTGCGACGTACTCAATGAAGTTCGGAATCTGCAGATTGTTGATTTTACTTAATCTATAATCAAGATACTGATGATCAAATTCAGAGCAACTTATCCGGTTGTTCTTGCCATTCTAGAGGTTCCATCCATTGAATGGAATACTTGTTTATAACAATTACTGAAGATTTATATGGATGAGTGCAAAGGGCTCAGTGTGCTAAAATAGAATTAAATAGGGTTAAAAATAGGAAGGACGTGGGTCGCTTAGCTCGGAAGATGTGAGTTTGAAATGATGCAATTTTATTGTGGTTTTATTGTAAATGGCACAAGCCTGGTTTGCATGCTCCATATGGCACCATAAAGTTAAATTGGTGTGCCAATGCTTTATATGTGGCTATAGTTCATGCATACAGTAATATGAATTGCCCAGATTGCGGAGAATGGAAATGTTATATATGATTGTTTTACTTACTTGCACCGGTTGACTGGTATCCCAACTGTCTGCACACAACAGCGGCATCATTGTTATCCCATCCAGATCTGCACACCGTACCCCACTCCCCTCCGATGCAGACCTGTACTATCCCGTAGTTGGCAGTTCCACCAACAAGCTGGACTGATCCCTGGTAGCATCCGGTGAAGGCGACTGCGAGTATATAGATGAGGGAATGGCTTCAATGGCAGTGCTTGTACTAGCAATGCATACATAGTGTTGCTGGCATGAATTTTGTAGCAACTAGTATACATATATAGCTGCTGCAAGTGGGCGTGACATGCAGATGAAATGAAAAAACGACACTGAAGTATAGTGGGCGGTAAAAACATCTAGCTGTGCCTGCAAGTAACAAGTAAAAAGAAAGCTGCCGTTTCAATTTTGAATTCAAGATGAATATGCTATATACCATCTTCTGAATATAAAAATATGTACAGGGAACGTTTAAGTTAAACATGGTGGCACTCCATACTATTTACGCATGGGGCTTCAATAACAGCGAACAAGAGTTCTTCACGCATCTTGAATGCCATGCATGCAACATTTGCTAATACCATCTTGCATTTATACGCTACACACTGATTTGCGGCCAGACGTTGTTTTTGCAATGGCGATCTGATCGATCGGTTCAGATCCCATCTAAACGTCTCCTTTTACCCTCAAGTGAAAAGGACACGTACAGAGTAGGTTTAAAGCAGCCAGCTAGATCCTTGTACCCGATGTCAAGTGGAACGCTACTGCATGTATCTGTATCAGCTTGTTGAATGATCCAGCACGCACGTGGAGATATGTTGAGATAACGAGCGAATGCATATGATACTGCATGGAATCAGCTATAGGGCTTCAAAACTTCCACCTTCGTTGTCAAACACTTCATAATTCATCTTACTGTGGCAGTCCTCAGTCTTTCATTTCCCTTTCCATATTTTATACTCTCCCTAACCCATGCACCCCTGTTTACCTCCTGCACCAACCATTATCCATCTCTCTCCCTTCCCTGGTGGCACATCGGGCTCACATTCACGTATACCATCAGCCCAGCATCTGGATGGTACTATGTTTTTGTTCAACCATGACTCATCCACGAAGACAAAGGGTCGCTGCTCATGTTCATATTGAAAGGAACACTTAGTAGTTTGCTTTTTAAAAACATTGGCTGGGTCTTCGTTAATAACTTTAATTTGTCTATTTTACGTTTTGCAAACACTATCCCACAACGATCTCGTAACGCGTCATACGGCTCCAGTTCCAATTTGGATCGTCATCTTTAATATACACTGCAGCGAAGAAGCCAGGGTAACAGGTTGCTTTTCATGCATGCATTAACACGAGGCACAAAAAGCGGGGCAAATCAGAGCAAAATCCTCTTCATCCATATACATACCACCTTCATGCAACCCTCGTTCAGAGGGTTGTTTTATGCTGATGTTTTTATTCAGCAGTTTGCACAAAGTAGGGCCTGCAATTCCTAGAGCACGACAAACTGTCTTTTGAACGCGTAAGCCCAACAACGAGACGTCCATGTTCCTTACTTTCCGAAACGTGTTTACTTCATTCCTTACAAGAGTTTGGCAACATTTTCAATATTGAACTCTACATAGTGGCACTTTAAAACAGCACACCATTCACTAATAAACCACAATATTAAAAAAAAAATTCATTTTAAAAGCAGCTACTGAAACCCAATCTTACTCTAATAAGCCACAGTATTGTAAATTTACACACATAACATAGCAAGTGCAATAAAAAATCTACAGTTTTCATTATTTATGCACAAAAGTGCAAACGTATATGTGCTACAACATAATAATAATGAGATTTATTGATGGAATAAAAATGCAGGCTTGATACTACAAATAATTGTATTTATCCTTATAATATAAAATAATTTAGCACTCCTTATTACGAAACGATTGCGTATGCCATATAACGATAGAAAATTCTAATTTAACGTGATGTTGCCAATAATATAGCAATGATATAATATACATGTAAACACTCAGTATTATGTAATGATTACATATATCATTTCATATCAGTTTCATGCTTTGTTTGTATTTGATACCTGGAGATGTTCTTCCAGGATTCTAAATGCATTGGTATAATTGGCGCTCATAACTGATTAACGCCGGAATACTTTTGTTTAACCAAAATAGAATTGTCCAAAATAAACTAAATGAGGCAGCCTTTGTTCGTGTGCTAAATATAGGACTCCGACATTTTCCCTTGCTATTACAGACCCTTGTTTGTTTGCTTTTTACACCACCATTGCCTCTAAATCTTATATCTCACCAACTTTCTCATAGAGAAGGTTTTTAGTTACTTCATTCATAGTTATTCCTCATATCTAATTGTACGCCTTACACTGACCGTATAGTTGATTGGAAATCATTTGCTGCTGTTCAGGACTGTAGTTTTCTGGTTTGGTATCTACAATTCTAAACTTGTCAAGATTCGACCGTAATGATACAAGCAACATTTAGTACGGTCCCAAATGTAACGGCACAATTACCAAAATATACCAATCGACTATTTCAGTAAGCACCAGCCAATTCTGAAGACATTGGTGAAATTTGAATACTTTAAATGTGTTCCTATCATGCAAGAGCTTTGCTGCGTGGTCAAGAAGAAGAAGTAGGAGGATAAATCCGGGCTGGGTACGAGGACGGGCAGTACCCTTTTGTTCTCTACAAACGCGCGGTTCTGCGACATACAAATAATGACGATATTACTCACTTCGCCTTCTCGTTCACAACCAGCTAAACGATCCGATCGTCAGGAGTCTCATTATAAACGGGTCGCGTGTTTTAATGATATTCATAGTCGGGGTCAAATCCAATATGGTAGTTTCTAGCGAAACATCCGATAAAAGTAAACACATCGCTGATGCAGATATGCGTATCTCGGTGTAAACCGTTCCTATCCCGAGTTTTACTCTCCCAGGCAGAAAGAATATGATTGGGAGGAGAAGAATGGGTCTGGATACGATAGCAACAACAAAAAGCTAAACTATCCGTTTCTCCGGCGGTACGCGGGATGCCATCATCCTACGAACTCGCGTGCGTTAGCATACAATAGCGGTTCACACTCAGATAGAAACACCCGCTAATGGACCAATTAGCTAATTGCTAGCAGTTTTCCCAACAAGCTCAGTTCCTGATATTACAAACTAGCACTGCATACACATCAAGGATCTGTGGGGTGGGTGGGTTGTAGAAACCGAACGGGATATTGAAATTACTTTCATAACATGCAGTCCTAGCCGAAAAAAAAGTGTCATGCGTTATTAGTTTAGTGAGAAATGGGTACATTCTTATACAGCAATCACTGCCTTCTTTTAAAAGATCAGCGCGCGCCCTGTATAGTTGCTGGCAAATTGTATCCCTACCTCGAATTTTAGCGGCATAATAGTTATGCAAACAGTACACTTTTATCAGTTACACCTTTAAACCACTGATTTTCGTCCTCAGATTCGTTGTGTTATACATGATAGTAGTTTATGGACCGTAGATCTTTTGATCGTAAACAGTACACTTTTATCAGTTACACTTTTAAACCACTGATTTTCGTCCTCAGATTCGTTGTGTTATACATGATAGTTTATGGACCGTAGATCTTTTGATCGTAAAATGAATTGACTATCGACAAGCCTCACGCGGCCAGCAACCATGTAAATGGCGTATAGAATTCACTTGGTTACTGAATAATACTGGTGTAAAAATATTACAGATGACAGTTTAGTGGCTAATTTTTGCTTCTATAATGCATCATCCTGTTGCTACCCGCCCGTACAATAAGTGGGTTGCATGGGCTGCCATAAATAGTGATATGGTATATCGATTGATTGGCATAGAGAGTAGCTATCATTAAACGCGTACACATATACAGTATTAATTAATCATACCTAGTAGATTATACTTGTAGGCGGGGTCATTTGGAGCGGTCTGTGAACTAAAACTACAGCATTAGTTTAGTTTTGGGCAAGTTCCAGAGTCATTTATACATGCAATAGATCCTTGTATTAGGTATGGGAGTTCAATACTAGTAGTAATAACGAGCTACGGGAGGGGCAAATCTGAAAATTGTGTACACTTTCGAGTAAACCGCTTGACCCGCCTAGTTTGGCGATGCATTATGCCTCAAGAACGATAGATGATAACGCGAAAAAACAACTGGATACGTGCAAAGGGTATAATTTTAACCCCTATTCACCTGATGCTCCGTACGAAGGACAAATATCTTGCGTAAGGACAATTTTTGAAGCCCTTGTTATACGTGACCTCTGTGAACACTTTGTAACATCGATTGTACTTGAATAATAGGGCCAAACCCCAATATATAGCGAGCACTTAAAGACTAACTTGCATTCAGGCTTTTCCTATCCCTATGATCACCACTTTGGGGGCAAATGAGTGGGTGGCAAACGGTTTTATAGTGAATGATATATACCTCCAGTCTGTAGCGGAGTATATGTATCTTCCGAAGTCTCACTGAATGCAAGTGGCCACATATTAACTTTCGTGTATAAAAAGCACGCGTACAATACGCATGCACAATATACTGAATCTGAGACCCAGCGCCGCTTTTAGCACGCATGTTCATGCAATGGTCTCAGTC
Organism: Eunapius fragilis; assembly: GCA_963681505.1. NCBI lineage: Eukaryota > Metazoa > Porifera > Demospongiae > Spongillida > Spongillidae > Eunapius > Eunapius fragilis. Next base: position 2,201,331 of record OY811972.1, read on the forward strand.
GTATATACTGTACTATATAAGGAGAATGTTTCAACACACACGACGTACCAAGTTTGTCAACAGCAGTGGTTGCTATGAGCAATAGTAAGAAGATCCAATGCATGTCTTGCCCTAAACCAATGCAACTGCTTTGTGTACACAACTGGCACTAATTTGCTGACAGACAGGAAATGCCGGCAATCTATTTAGCTAAGTACGTTGTCCTTGCGCGTTACTACTAGATTACTAGATCTACAAGTGATAAAAGCTTTCTCTACGTGCTAGAGAAAGGTGGTCAGTGGTACATCGGAAGTTTCGCTAGATTAGACCCCACTATGAATTCCATTAAAAATACGCGACCCGTCTCTAACAAGACTCCCGACGATCGGATCGTTTAGCAATCGAACTAAAAGTCAAAAATGAGCAGTGTCGTTTTTTTATTTTATGTCACAGAACCGCGCGGTTGTACAGAACAAAAGGGTACTGCCCGTCCTCGCACCCAGTCCCGGGAAATGGTCTCCTTCTGATCCTTCTTGGCAACGCATAACTCGACATTTAAAATTTCACCAATAGCTTCACAATAGGCTGGAAGAGCCGCTTTCATGTAAAATAGCCCATGTTATACTTTGGTAAACAATCTTTTTATGGAAGACGCATAATTAGATAACTTATAAGACGTAATTTTAGATATCTAAAAATAAATGTTTGTATAAATAGTGATTAACTAGAGTAAACGCTTTGGTGCTTCAATCATCGTTTGGTGTAACCTCTTTTGTTAGTGAAGTTGTTCTCAAAATGCCTTCACGTCAGGAAAAGAAACGAGCGAAACGACGTGCGAAATCCTAGATGATGTTTTAGAATCGGTGTCATAGTCGCCAATGGCTCCCCTAAATTTTGACTCTCCAGTCATTCGCGCGTAGGCAATATGACTCCCGGTCATATATGCCTAGGCGTATTTGACTCCCCAGTCATTCACGCCTAGGCATATATGACTTCCCCCAGTCCACACCTAGGCATATATGACTCCCGGGAGTTATTACAGACTTATAATTACATTGTACATACAAGTATATGATACCTACACACGAAGTCACAACCTGGTGCCAAACATTTGGCATTGGAACAATAGGATGCAGCTTTGCATTAGACTTTGAAAACTTAGCGTTAGTTCTCTGACACTTGTCGCAGTGTTGTAATATCCTAATATCTTCATTGATGTTTTTCCAGAAGAAACGGCTGGATATTTTTTGAATGGTTACATGCAATTTGCGCATATTTCATACCTATTCGATCTTGCCGTACGTCATATGCCTATGAAAACGGGGTGCGTGTATTAACTGGAAAGCATAATTTATTGTTTCAGGTGTGTGTCTATTGCTGGTACTACTGCATATGCTTATAATAACACCAGATGTAATCATCTTGCAAGGCACATCATTGAACATATGGTGTCGATAATGAGGCTATCCACCACATCATATACCGTAACGCTCTAATTATCAAACTAAATGTCCAGCCTCAAACACAGTGGCCGCAAACAGCCGTGGATTAAGTTAAGGCAAATCAAAATCAGTGCTAATCAAACCACAATGTAATTTGCAACATGCACCACCATGAATATTTAAGCAGCTGAAATACACTTTTAATTTGTAGATCACTCAAAGGATACAAAAACACCAGGAGCATGATACATGAACTCTGACATGGAGGGAACGGCTTCAGTAACAACCGGGTCGATGGTACGCTTGACCTCGTTATGACCGTGAGTGCAACTAAACCGCAATAGAAGAATAGTGGATGGCAGTGGTCGGAAGAATTTAGCCAAGCCTTTTTAGCAGCCAAAGGCATATTCTAGCACATTATAATCCAAAGTTGTCTACAGATGCATCGAGTTATGGTGTAGGGGCGGTGTTGACGCAAGTGAGCGAAGAGGGAACAGAAAGGCCAGTAGCGTTTGCGTCACGGACGTTGTTGGGTGCAGAACGTCGAAACTATGCACAGACAGAAAAGGAGGCCTTACCTATCATCTTCGGGGTAATAAGATATCACATGTATTTGTATGCATGGATGAAAAATTCTTCTGTTAACGGTTCACAAACGAAGACTGGATTACCTGGATGGATTGTCCAGACAGCCGTTGAAATGTGAAGAACACGAAGAAGATGAAACAGAAGCTAGCACATCAACATGGCACACAAATAGAAACGCTCCCGGTAACTGCAGGACAGTTGCCAAAAGAAAGCCGACAAGACAGAGATTTGAGCAAGGTAATGAGTTACCCTAAATGGCTAGCCAAAAAAATGTTGCAGCAGAGTTACAATCGTATGAATTAAAGAAGACGGAGCTAACCATGGAAAATCACACCGTAGAATATTGAACTGTTAGTTAGTAAATTAGTAAAAGGTGTGATCACGTGAGTGCGGGAGTTAGTCTCGTGAGAGTTTTTTAGTGGTATGGTGTGAGGCATAGTGATTGCTTCTGTTAGGCAAATACACTGCAGTTTCTGTCAGGCAAATACATTACACACACCGTGCTGTGGGGGATGCGAGTCATAATATCTCGTAAGTTACAGGAGAAGTCCTATCGGAATTACATCATAACCATCCTGGTATGTCCAGAATGAAAGTCCTGGCGAGAAGTCATGTGTGGTGGTGGCCTATAACATGATCGGGACATTGAAGCATGTGGTAGTAGGTAATGCGAATGTTGTCAGGCCATAAAGCAGTCCATATCCCCGGCTCCAATGCAACCTTGGACGTGGCCAGAGAGGCCACGGCAAAGAGTTCACGTGGACTTTGCGGGACCGGTAGGTGGGAAAATGTGTGTGTTTTTTTTGTTGATGGATGCTCACTCTAAATGGCCAGAAGTTTACGAGATGACAAGTACAACAGCGCAAAAATGACGATCGAGATTCTTAGTCACATCTTTGCATCTATGGACTGCCAGAACAGTTGGTGTCTGATAATGGCCCTCAATATGTTGCAAGAGAGTTCGAAGAGTTCATGTTAAATAATGGAATAAAGAATAATAGTGCCCCCTATCACCCTGCGACAAATGGACTAGTGGAACATTTCGTGTAGTCATTCAAAAGAGCGATGGAAACAATGATGAACAGCATGGCAACATAGATTGTCTTCTTTTTTGTTAGCATATCATATCGTAGTACACCACACTGTTCGGGGGCGTCTCCAACCTATTTTGGGCGTCATTTTGACGTTTCATTATAACCCCCCCTCCCCTTTCATAACACCATTGATATCCAAGGTTGTGGGACCATTTGAAAATTTCAGTACAATTTGAAAACATCACGTGTCTGACCACCCTCCCCAACACGTCAAGATGACGTTATCTTTTCCAAAATAGTTAGGAGACGCCCCTTACTTATTTGCCCCTAGCCTCGGCCCCAGACCCAACGGACGCAGCTGCGGAGGGATTACATCACCGCTACGCGCAGTAGGGTCTGGTGATATTGGCAACAAATTCGTGGCCAACCAGGTAGGAATTTCATCCTGCCAATCAAATTGCAGCAATGCACTGATTAGCATTCTTCGCGTGCACACTCACAAAGAATCAAGACGTAATCACCCTAGCTGCTGAGACCTTGGATACAAAGACGTGTCTCCGAACAGCGCTCATTCATACAAGCCTTCTTGGACGATTATGATGTGTTTGTTTGCCTCCCAACCAGTAGTGGTAGTCTGGATACTCCCCGAAGTATTTGATAGATTGAGAGGGCTTGATAGCTATAGCATTGTGGTTGTTGTTGTCCTCTGAAAGCTCTGATGAGGGAACAGGTAGAAGCGCTTAAAGGCAGAGGGTCAAGAGCAGTATGTGTGGGGGACGCTTTATACGAAGAGCTAGAACACGACGAAATACAAGAAGGTCGCTATCAATTCGTTTTTTGCAGCTGTATTCCTCACGCATGACAAATCATTACGATTATTCATCATGTCATAAACGTATTCACCCATTTATGCGTGTGACTAATTGTTAATTATGACATTCCTCGGGCCACGAATTTGTTGCTCAGTGTCCGCAGCTGCGTCCGTTAGGTCTGGGCCGAGACTAATGTGCCCCTTGTAGTCTTTTTCTACAGAAAACTGAGGACCAAGTTGGATCTCCTACGGAGCAGATTGTGCAAGAAGAACAAAAAGAGTGGCATGAGAAAAGTACGAGAGAGAGAGAGAGAGCTGAGCCAAATAACGTTGTGTGGGCAAGAAATTTTGGGGTGGGGGAGAGATGGATATGGATAGTGGAGTTAGCAGATGGAAGAATGTGGAGACGACATATTGACCATCTGAGAAGAGCAGAGGAGTGAGTAACAAAAATCAGGGGGGAGTGAAAGTGAAATAGAAGGTGAACAAATGATGCAGTCTGCCAAGGGAAAGATAAGCGTATAGATCTGGAGGAAACAGCGGGAGTACAGATAGAGCAGGACACGCTAGAAGGAGAGAATGAAACAGAAGGAAACGGACGAAAGGGGAATAACGGATGAGAACGAAACAGATAAAAAAAGGGAGATAACTAGAAAACCAGAGGTGGCAGTAGTTAGACATAGGTATGAGCTGAGAAGACCACCAGACAGATATTAAGGACGTATAGGGAACTATTAGTTGTGCAGCGCGTGATTCAGGGTATTTAGTGTGATATAGTGTGATAAGCAGTTGACATTCTCATTCTTGCGATAGGCCTAAGTGGGTATATGTACATCACAAACATGTGTGTGCACGTGTTTTGAGTGCTGCATATATGGGTAGTGCATTGTGAGGGAGTGAAAGGTGTGTTGTATGTGAGAATTGGGCATCTTCGTGAACATGTGTCTTTGGACAGGCATGCAAGGGTGGGAGGGGAAGGGAGGATGCTTGACCTCAACGTTAACCTATACATCAATGAGGTCATAAAATGTCAGTCAGAAAATTTCAAATCAGAATTGCTGCATGGACTTGTATGCCACATACAGTAACTTCATTGATTGCTGCAACTGACATGTGCCTTCTGTCTTTGTCCATTCCTCTCTTCTATCCACCCTCCCTACTTACTTTAGGAATACTACTACATGTACATGATATTGATACACTTATTTGCCTCTTGCATTTCAGTCACTAGAAACCAGCCTACAGTATAGGCATAGGTGCCCAGACCTATGCAACGGGTCATACATAAGTGTAAGAAGTACCTTGTCCTCAGCCACTCCAAGATCATCTGCTATCCATCATTTGAGCAATGATGTGTACCAGAGTACTGCAGGCCTTCACACTATGAATGAACAGTATCTCTCAAATTGTTCCCCATCCAGCCAGGTGATCCAAGATTCTCTTTGTCTGCATACTTGGCTTTGATAAACCTCTCGGCATGGAGAGAGAAGGTGCTAACAGCATCACAAGGTGCTACTTCCTCCTGCCCTTGACCACACCCACTATATGGCTCTACTTTAGCCCATCCACATCCCTACAGTCTCCTCTCCCTCCCTTTATCAACCATTTTCTCACTTGCCCTGTCACTAACATAATGCATCCTTGCTAGCCTTTTCTTTACCCCTATCTCCATTAACACCTTTGCTTGCGTGGATCCAGGGTAAAATGGAGAAGTGGACATGGCATGGATGATGGAGCTGCCTCCCTCATTTTCCTCACGATGTGATTTTATTATTTTCCAAAAGTGTTCATTTCAATGCAACTGTATATATATAGGTCTAAGTGTATGTTGTGTACTGTATTGTATTCAATTATTTTTTAAATTTACATAAATGGCACTAATCCTCACAATTAATAAAATTACAAGTCTTTCAATCTAAATAATCAGATAATCTTCCTGTTTTCAGGATTTGTAAGCCACAAAGTTCTCTGTCTGGGTGATTGGATGTGACTCAACCTTTTGCCTGATGTCTTGGAGTTGTCGCTCTGTTTGTTCCTTCTGTTTCCTAGTGTCCTGAAGTTGTTGTTCTATTTGTTCCTTCTGTTTCCAAGTGTCTTGGAGTTGTTGTTCTATTTGTTCCTTCTGTTTCCTAGTGTCTTGGAGTTGATGTTCCGTTTGTTCCTTCTGTTTCCTAGTGTCTTGGAGTTGTTGTTCTGTCTGTTTCCGAGTGTCTTGGAGTTGTTGTTCTTTTTGTTCCTTCTGTTTCCTAGTGTCTTGGAGTTGTTGTTCTGTTTGTTCCTTCTGTTTCCTAGTGTCTTGGAGTTGTTGTTCTGTTTGTTCCTTCTGTTTCCTAGTGTCTTGGAGTTGTTGTTCCGTTTGTTCCTTCTGTTTCCTAGTGTCTTGGAGTTGTTGTTCTGTTTGTTCCTTCTGTTTCCTAGTGTCTTGGAGTTGTTGTTCCATTTGTTCCTTCTGTTTCCTAGTGTCTTTGAGTTGTTGTTCTGTTTGTTCCTTCTGTTTCCTAGTGTCTTGGAGTTGTTGTTCTGTTTGTTCCTTCTGTTTCCTAGTGTCTAGGAGTTGTTGTTCTGTTTGTTCCTTCTGTTTCCTAGTGTCTAGGAGTTGTTGTTCTGTTTGTTCCTTCTGTTTCCTAGTGTCTAGGAGTTGTTGTTCTGTGTATTCCTTCTGTTTCCTAGTGTCTTGGAGTTGTTGTTCAGCTTGTTCCTTCAGTTTCCTAGTCGCTTGGAGTTGCTGTTTTGTTTGTTCCTTCAGTTTCTTAGTCGCTAGGAATTGTTGTTCTGTTTGTTCTTTCAGTTTCCTAGTGTCGTGAAGAAGCTGTTCAGCTTGTTCCTTCTGTTTCCGAGTGTCGTTGAGTAGTTGTTCTGTTTGTTCTATCTGTTTCCTAGAGTCGTAGAGTTGCTGCTCTGTTTGTTCCTTCAGTTTCCTATTCACTTGGAGTTGTTGTTCAGTTTGTTCCTTCTGTTTCATAATGTCTTGGAGTTGTTGTTCGGTTTGTTCCTTCTGTTTCCTAGTGTCTTGGAGTTGTTGCTCTGTTTGTTCCTTCTGTTTTATAGTGTCTTGGAGCTGTTTTTCTATTTGTTCCTTTTCTTTCCTAGTGTCCTGGAGTTGCTGTGCTCTGTGTTGGAGTTTTTGTCTTGTTTCACAAAGGTCTTGGCTCATTGTCATGATTATCTGATGATATGGAATTGATGGCGATCGATGTGGTTAATTGCGATATTGAGTAGTATCTTAAATGTCACATACACATTCCATAGTAACCATCTTAACACCTTCATGTCAATTGTCCTGAATGTCATCCCAGAGTTGCAATTGTATAAAAATAATGAGCAATGCATTTTTTCATTTGTAGGTTTATGGTATTTAGTTACATATAATGCTGCTGGAGTTCTTTAAAGATTGCCTCAAGTAAGGAAGGCTGAAATCATTTTGGCACACATACATAAAGCCATGCTAGTGGTAAGTAAGCATTCTGTATCAATAATGTACTTCATATTTCATAACCACAACACCAACCAAATATGATATTTATTGGCAAGTAATGAAACCAAGCAATCAATGTGATTTTTAAATGTATGGTACATTAATACAGAAAGAAGTACCAATATGTGAGCCAAATGTTTTAACTTGTACTACAATGCCTTGGTTGGCACCATATGGCATGTTAAAAATTAACTATCTTAAAGGAAGGCTGACATGGAAAAATAAATTATTTTTTATTCGTAATAATTACATACTTGTAAGATATTTATGTTATGTTAGCAAATACATTACAAAAAAAAAGACTAATATACAATAAGTTCTACAGATCTTCCACAGATGATCCTGCTCAAGACAGGAGTGCCTGTGCGTTGGCTCGCATCAAAGTCAGGCTAAGCCTGCCATACAATAGATAAGTAGCATGGGGGACTTGGAGCAATTTCCCCTGGTGGCTAGGTGAGAGGCAAGGCGTGACAAAGTCTGCATGGCTTCTGCACCCCAGCACCCACAAGTCTTCACTGCTATGGGGATACATGTCCAGCCTAGCTCTGAGCACTTCGCATCATTAGCATTGTGCTTGCACACCTCAGCTGCCAGAGCTACAGATCCATTTGTCACACCTGTTTCCAACTTGAGAACCCAAACAGGCCCGTCGGCAAGATTCTAAGAGGACATCCCTGTGCCTGTTGTGCCACTACACCACATTTCCTCCGTGCTTGCATGTTAAGGCATGGTGGCCTAAAGGGTCCAAAGCATGGGATGGGCAAAAGGAGCAAACAGGAGTATCAGTAACAGCAATGCCCAACCACCATTTCACAGCAATCTGAAACTCAGCAGGTTCAAGATGGAGATTGAGCCTGAGGGAAGGAATCACAGAGAGCCAAGCAGCTGCATGTGGCGAAGAAATTGAAAGCAGACGTGTTTTGTCAGGCAAGGAGACCTTATCAAGTAACACACTTAAATCATGATCTTCAATTTTGCCAGACAAAGATCTTTGGTGCATCACAACATCAAGATGATCCAACACTAAGGCATCATCAGAGGAGACAAGTTCATTAAAGTCCTTGATGGATTCGGCTAGGTGCTTTTAAATAAGATGAGCAGACACCAGAAGCTGAACTGTACTACGGAGCCCAAGGCCCCCTCTGCTTAGGCTGAGTTGGGCTTGTTGCCATGCGACATTGGGTGTGTCTATCGCGGTGCATTCAGAAAAACAGCGATGGACATCATCATCAAAGAATTGCAAAGCCTCATCAATTAAGGCAGGGGAAGGGGGTACATCTAGCAAGGTGCACCAACGTGCAGAAGCCACCACACATATATCACAATAAATCGAACACCTTAAAGTTACTAGACAAAAACATCGTCCGGAACAACTTGCTCACAAGAAGCAAAGTGAGACCTGCTAAGTATGGCTCTAGCATTGCACCTAATCAAAGTGAGGTTAAGACGACCATACAGGCTGTTCAGCATTTGGGATTTGTTTGTGTTGATTCGAACAGCCAGTCATGACGCCAACTGTGACAAAGCTAACTAAATGAAGATTGAGCCGGCCATACAGCTCAGATAACATCCAAGACTTGTATCTGGATGAAGAAGTGGCTAGGCAAGAGGCTGGAAACGCCTCCAAAGCCTCCTTCCCACATGCTCCATATGTTTCCACTACCAGAAGGATACAGATCCACCCAAGATTGCTACACTTAACATCATTAGCCTCATGTTTTCGGAGCTCAGTGGCATGTGCAGCTGCTCCAGCAGTTACTCTCACTTCAGATAGAATTTTGGAGTTTAGCAGTGACGTAACTGATAAGTCACAGGCTGCCAAACCCAGTTAGAGATGAGAAAATCCGCATGACAAGAATGACTGTGATCAGACATGAGGTTGCAATCGGCTTCCACTTGAACACTAAAATGGGCTCGCCTACATGTTTCAGCCAATATATCCCTCAACTTGTTATGGCAAAATACATCCCAACCACGCTTACAAGTAGTGGCATGATGTCCAAAGGGATCCAACATCTTATCTGGGCAGAGGGCCCACTGCTGTGTCAAGCCCCAGCCACCACTTCAATGCTGTCTGAAAAACTGGGGGTCTAAGTTCAAACCTTGACCTTCAGATGGATTAACCGTCAGCCATGAACAAGCATGTGAGGAGGATGCTGATAAAAGATGAACTCTGTCAGCAATATACAGAGAACCCAAGAGAACATTAAATACATGATTGTCCAAAATATTGGAAAGAGCCTTCTATTACATAAAAATAATACACTAACTAAACCTCTAAAAAAAAACAACCACGCTAAGAGTCAGTTGTAGTTAGTGATGTCCCTAAGATGGAGGCTGCATTTCCACTTTGTACCGCCACTGATAGGCGCTGGATCAGGTAGCTGTGGCGTTTGGTGTCACCAGTTGTGGCTGAGAGCATACGACCTAGGTCTCTGAAAAAGAGAAAGATCATGGAAAGAGGACCAAGTACATGTACCCTGGACGTTTCAATGGCAATAGGGGTGAAACACATACCTGGATGTTTTTCCAAAATAGGAGTACTTCGCATTTTTCAGGTCCTTTGCCTGACTAGTGACAGCACCTGCTGTCATAGTGGACTGTGCCAGGTGAGAGGGGGCATAGGTGTCAGAACATGTGGCATCCCAAACCAAACGGGTTTTCAATGGAACCACCATGATGCCATCCGGACATTTCCCATCAGTGGTCTAGACCTGTGAGTTCCAGTGTGGATGGGATGTGGGAAGTGGACAGGGCTTGGTGGATTATGTCATTTGAGCAGCATGACGATAGTGACGACCAGTACTGAACCATCAGCTGAGACCATTGAGTCCAAAATGGTCAACTGCTGCACCACAATGCTGGCACAAGTGTGGGTTGCATAGAGTTACTCCAAGACGAAGTCCAACTGCCACTCTAATCATCTCATTGTCCACTCGTAGGCCCAGTGAAGAGATAGGGACAGCATGAAGCCAGGCACCAGACTCCTTCCTAGAAACAGCAAGAAGATGAGCCCTAGTGATAGCATTAGAGATTGGCCTAACAAAGCTGCAGAGGTTGCTTCTACTTTTGGAGTGTCCCATGCCTTCTGGCAATAGGATGCTTTGTCCTGAGGAGATTGGCAATGGCCCTTTGACCACAAAGAGATAGCTGTACTTGTGAAGCAGATCTGGGGAAAGGAAATGTGGTTGTTCTTAGTTCATGTTTTTTTTTTGGATGGGTAGGCAAAGAGTTATTCAGTTTGGAAATGGAATGAGCAGCTGCTGATGTCATGTGACATGGGCGTCTGTCTAGGATTCCTTGTTATGTCATTGTATGATTGTTGTTAGTGTCTCACTTATTGATCAGATGAGTGTTTATGTGCTATTGGTGGTTGCTGCGATTCAAATTGCGCATGTAAGGAATTCCATTTCACAACTTTTCTCTTAGCTAATGCGAAATGCAACATCATTGGTTGAGACGCATGATGTTAAATACAGCAAAAGACATTCCTGCTCCGTAACTTGCAGGTACACAGATCCCAAAAACACCAACGCGTATTTCCAATATGATTTGCAGTAACATATATACTGCTTTCATTGTTGCTACTGCTCCAGGTTCGAAAAGATAAGTATAAAATTTGAATCCACTTTACTAGTTAATATTCAAAACAACAAATCAAACTTGAAAATGCTAAATGTCCACTACAATTTTAAACAACTGAGTTTTAGCAACTCGCTCAACACCAAATCAAACAGTGTTTTTTTCTTAAATTTAATAATCAACTGATTAGTTATCCCTTCAACCAAAGCAAATTACAGTTAAAACCTCTACTATTGAACTTAGTGACTTGAAATCAGTGCTGTTATACCCTATATTCAGTGTTCCATTACTTATTAAAATCAACTATCTCTATCCGTAATCTTCAATACCTTTGATAATTGACAGCTTTGAATATTTGATTAATGAGGGTTCTAATACATGTACAATTACTTATCCATGAACAATAATTCAAATCTAATTGGATAGCTACATTATTACTGTTACATATGTTAAAGAAATCAAGCAGTCAATAATTCCTTGCCTGAATTATTGTGATTCAAAAGCATTGCGTCTTTTGTGGACACCCTTTATTATTACAAAGCAAGCATCATAAAAATGCATGTCTGCCTCCCTTTGAAAGGGAGGCAGATATGGAAAAACAAGTGTCCTTCATTTCACTGGTTCATTGCTGCTGCCATTCACTTCACCCTTGGATGGGTGTCATCGTCACGATGAAATTGGACAACACCCCTCAGATTTGTGTGTAATTGATCATATTTGTGACCTAATACGGATGTTACTTTAACGCTATAAATCCTTTAATAATGAATAATTAATTGTTTTCTACTCTGAAGAGTCATAACTCCCCCCTCACAGAACACGTATGGCTATTTTTGGCATCACAGTGATGATCTCTTAGTGTGCAACCCAACTATAATATGTTTTTATGGAAGAGACGAAAGGGTTAAAGAATAAATGTTTATACAGCACGGTTTTCATTATTTAGGTCACTTGCAGGGTGATACTCCAATTTTTTTTAGTGCAAACGGAAGCTGTTCATTGTCCTTACATTTAAAAAAAAAAGTCTGAGCATCGGCTAATTCTGGGAACCACAGAAGGTTAAATGGAAAGACGCCATTTTTAATTTCTTCATGGTTGGTTATAGTACTAATTAGAAGTAAGTGTTGTTTAGATACGTCTCAAGGGTATTACATAACACCATCCTCAGCTATGACAACAATAACAAATGGTGTTGGTGATTAAAAATGATTTTTAGTAGATCGTGGAATGTACTAAGAATGGGATTGTGGATTAGGTAAGCGTGCTCATCACAAGTGGTTAATGCTCAACGTTCTTTTCATTGGAAGTAAAAAACAACAACACACAACGGATGAACCTCTGGCGGCCTCAGCTGCTCCGCAGGCACTGGCTCAAGAAGCTGACGTCCTTGAACCACCCATAGCCTGCGTCGTACATGTACTCGATCATGATCCAGCAGCTGATGAACCATCAGTAGCCTGCGTTGTACAGTTACATGTACCTGATCCAGCAGCTGAGGAACCACCCATAGCCGGTGTGCGTGTCGTACCTGATCCAGCAGCTCAAGCACCCATTCCCTTGGCCCCGGTTATGCCAGTAACACGAGCGCCCCCTGCCACACATAGCGCGTCGTAGAACAATTGACTTATCAGACGTTCGCAACTTTACTTCACACCCCCCTCCCTACTTCTCTCCAAGCCCCTTTCGATATAACGTGACATGTAAGGGGGGGGGGGTGGGGGATAAGGACAAAATGGAGGGGGATAAGGACAAAATGGTGGTGGAAAGAAGTGCGGAGGGCTGGGAGAAAGGTTGCGAAGAGAGGGCCTGAAGATAAATAGCGAAAGGGGCGTGGAGAGAGGCAGCGAGGGGGGTGTGAAGTAAAGTTGCGAACGTCTGATAAGTCAATTGTTCTACGACACGCTGTGTGTGGAAAAGCTACAGGGGGCGCTCGTGTTGCTGGCATAACCGGGGCCAAGGGAATGGGTGCCTGAGCTGCTAGATCGGATACGACGCGCACGCTGGCTACGAGTGGTTCCTCAGATGCTGGATGAGGTAAATGTACAACGCCTGCTACTAATGGTTCATCAGCTGCTGGATCATGATCAGGTACATGTACGACGCCGGGCTACGGGTGGTTCAAAGACGTCAGCTTCTTGAGCCGGTGCTGCGGAGCAGCTGAGGCCACCAGAGGTTCATCCCTTGTGTGTTGTTATTTTTTACTTCCAATGAAAAGAAATGTTGAGCATTAACCACTTATGATGAGCACGCTTACCTAATCCACAATCCCATTCTTAGTACATTCCAATAAATGCGCAATTTTGATTTACTAAAAATCATTTTTCTAATCACCAACACCATTTGTTATTGTTGTTATAGGCTGAGGACAGGATTATGTAATACCCTTGAGACGTATCTGAACAATACTTACTTCTAGTTAGTGCTAAAACCAACCATGAAGGAATTAAAAACGGCGTCTTTCCATTTAACTTTCTGTGGTTCCCAGAATTAGCCCATACTTAGACTTTTTTATTTTAATGTAAGGACAATGAACAGCGTCTGTTTGAGCGAGAAAAAATTGCAGTATCACCCTGCAAGTGACCTAAATAATGAAAACCGTGCTGTATAAACATTTATTCTTTAACCCTTTCGTCTCTTCCGTAAAAACATACTATAGTTGGGTTGTACACTAAGAGATCATCACTGTGATGCCAAAAATAGCCATACACGTCTTGTGGGTAGGGAGTTATGACATTTCAAAGTAGAAAACAATTAATTATTCATGATGGTGTTATCTCATAAACCATTGGCGTTATTAAAAGATTTGTAGTGTTAAAGTAACATCCGTATTAGGTCAAACAAATATGATCAATTACACACAAATCTGAGGGGTGCTGTCCAATTTCATCCTGACAGGCCATGGAATGACCCAAAAGGAGGAGACCACAATTTAACAAACACAACTACACCAAAAAATATCATTTATGGTGAGTGCTGGAATTTAATTTTGTTTGTTATACCAGTAGATTTTAACTACACAACCTGTGAATGATTGTGTAGATACATGTACATGTAAATGATGTACTAATACTCCTCACCTTGTTCAGTGGTGTACTCAGCAATTCAATTATTTCCTTCTTCACAGCTAATTGCAAGGCTGAATTTCCATACTGATGAATGGGATTATAATAACACACATTTGTGGGGTCCTTGGTGATGTGGCCTGATAACAATATGGCATCTACTTACACTCCAAGTGTGTGTATTATTAAATGATGTGCAATAAACATGCATTACATTATGGGAGAAATACATCGTTATGGGAAAAATACATGTAGCATGTTTAGACATAGAAAAATACATGTATGTGTAGCACTATGGGAATCGAGAGTGGACATCTAACAGAGTTCAATAACCGTGTGTATGCCAACCTGGTTAGTGTGACTGATATTAGCTCCTGCATCTATGAGTGACTTCACCACTTCAGCATGTCCTTTCTGACATGCTGTCATCAATGGACTCGAACCATCCTGTATGATCATAACACAAGAGGTGGGCAAGGAGATGGAATGGCCTTGTTGGGTACACATACAGGACTCTATCACTTCATAGCATCACCAACTACCCCTTATAGGACTAATATGTACATGCATGACTACACACAGGGGCGGACGTATGAAGGAGGCGTGGCAGATTTTATTTTTTAAAAAAGATTTATTCACAACTATCAATGCTGATTTGCTATGAATAATATTATCAAAGGGCTGGGAGGGGAGGTTAAACCCCCAACCACTACTGACACATATGTACACACACAATAACAGTACTTCTACACACATTTATGCACACTAATAGGCATGTGTATCAATAACAAACACATTAAACATAGAACCACATTGAGGAAAGAGACAGCAGTCAAAATAATACTGCGAGTGTACTTGATACCCTCAATGGTAGTATGTCGTAAGAGTGAATCCTTTGTATACTTTTTGTCAAAATCATATTGGAGTACCCTTAAATACTGAATATCGCTAAGCAATGTGGAGAAGGCAAGTGGAGGGATTATAACATGACAAAGTGGTCATCTCTATTATTCAAATTGGTGGGCAAAGGTTGTAAATATCTGAGGTAATTAGTTACTGACTATACTCCCAGCCAAACAGAAACGATCTGTAGAGATTGCAAGTGACAGAGGAGCATCCAGCTGGCTGAATGCTCTCCCTATAGCAAGGCATGGTTTTGCTCTACACAAGAGTGCTATTAGAGATGCTATTTGTTTACGTTATGGCTGGCAACCTCCTTTATTACCATCACATTGCATATGTGGCTCCATCTATACTGCCATGAATTGCCCATCAGGAGGCTTTCCTTCAATTCGACACAATGAGGCGCGAGACATGACCTCTGCATTCCTCAGTGAAGTATGTCATAATGTACATACAGAACCTACTTCGCAGCCGTTACAGGGTGAGCACCTTAAGTATAAGTCTGCCAATGGAGAGGTAGGAGCTTGACTTGATGTTGCTGCACAGAATTTCTGGGGAAAAGACCACCAAACTGCCTACTTTGATGTCAGAGTATTCAACCCATTTGCTCAATCCTATGAAAATTCCTCCACATCAAAATGCTATAGAAAACATGAACTGGATAAGAAGAGGGAATATGAAGAAAGTATAAGAGAGATTGAGCATGGATCGTTTTCACCCTTGGTATTCTCTACAGCTGGACATATGGGTCCCATAGCAACCACAGTGTACAAAAGAATAGCATCATTAATTTCTGACAAGAGACAAGAAACATATTCTACCACTATTTTTTGGGTTGCGATGCAAACTAAGTTTTCTTTACACCGCTCAGCAATTATGTGCCTTCAAGGAACCAGGTAATTTTGTTCCCACTCAGAACACCATTCCATAGCTTTGGCCTGTGCGGAGGCAAAGGTCCACTGAACATTTTTCATTTGGGCTCGTCTTTATTATTATTTAAATTTAATTTCCTGTATGTAATTATAATACCTAAGTAAAACATAGTTTTGATAGCAGCAGTTAACAGACGTAACGTCATGTCTAGCTATCTAAACAACACCTCTCAATAACATGGTGCCCTCAGGTCTAAATGAGTGTGGTCCTCAGAGCCTACCAATACTCAAACTTTTTATTTCGGAAAAAAATTTAAAAAAAAACAATGCCCTCCATTGTGTAAAAAAAAGTAAATGATGTTTTAACTGGCTACTGAGTCAAATTTTACAATCTGTGCTTTAAACGTATTTAATGGTTAACCCTTTTACAACTGGCACCGGAAAAAGGCATTTGTTAGATGTACTGAAAATGAGCTTCAACCCAAGAAATTCTAGTGACCTCAGGCCTAAGAATCGTACTTGGAATGGTTACCAGAGGACATTGTCTGCACAGCAAAGTGATGTGGCAAACTGGTGTGACCATGTGGTAGTTGGGGTTACAATGGTTACATGTAACTGGAAGCTGAAGAAAGAAGTAGCTAAGTTGGTAAAATCACCCTGAGGCCTTATGGGCAGGTGGGGAGGAATTGTGAGCCAACGTAAGATCGTGATAGGTGAGAGAACACATCCCAATGCAAATCTGGTGGAACCAGGTGGGTGGGGAAAAAGTCATGGATGTGCTCCACCTACATGTACAGCCTCAAGGAACCAGAGCTATGCCTCCCCCACCATTCAACCAGCTGATGATATGATGATGATGGTGGATCAGGTGGGTAGGGAAAGTGGATGCCCATAGATCCTTTTTGATGATCAATTATATTGCATACTGACACAACCCGCTCCAATCGAATACCACCCCCAGCCCCACCTCTCATACATAATATAAGCACATAAGATATGTGCAAGTGTACAGAAATGTGACCTGTATACAATACATTTATTAATAAAGCATGTACTAAAAGAAGTCAATGCGCAGGAAGGGTGGACGTGCCAAGGGAGGAAGAGGTTTTAAAAAATTTTTATTCATAACTATCAATGCTGATTGCCTAATTGTCTGCTGTGAATAATATTATCAAATGGTTGGGAGGTTTAACACCCCCCCCCCCCCTCCCTCCCACTGATGTGTACATGTACTTGTATGAGAATATAACACCATATCACTTACTGATGCTGGTATATTTACATCAGCACCTGCTCCTACCAAGGTCTGCACTACATCATGATGACCATTACAACTTGCCACATACAATGCAGTCATATTTTTCTGGTAAGGAGAGAAGGAATAGAACAAATCAAACATACATGTCATGTACATGTAACCACCATCCCCATGCATGTGTACAGCAGTATGCGTGTTGAGTGAAAGTGAATATATGTACCAGCGTATTCCCGGGGTACATTAAGCGGAAAGGTTCATGACCATGTTTGAGCAACGATTTATCACTACGAGCCGTATATTTCATATTCCGCAATCCCTATCAAGCTCTTACAAAAGGCTGGTGTGGTTTGAAGAACAGCAATAGTACCAATCGCTTCAAAATTTATGGGCACGTTATCCTTACATGTCATATAGTAGATTTTCATTAATAATTTAAGGCATGCATTAAATTTAATTGCATTAAATTGCATTAAATTTATTTGGTGCAGATTAGTTGTTACTTTGGCTATTGAAGTTGTTTTTCTAAAAATGTAAACGAAGAGATCTAAGCAACGAGCGGAATACTTCAAGATGAGAACAAAGCTTAAGCCTGAGCGCTCTACAAGGCCGATCCCGAAAAGAAGGCCTCTGTACATGACAGCTATAAGGACGATATTGTATCTAAGAGATCTGCTAAAAGGTGGCAATATGAAGAGGACCTCAAGGAGAACCGTGCTGCTCAAAGGCGGCGATATAAAGAGGACCTCAAGGAGAAACGTGCTGCTAAAAGGCGAGGACAATTCAGCTGCCATTAAAGCATCTGAAAGGAGTCGGTATTGGAATGACCCTGCTGTCTGATTGGCTAAATATGCTGCCGAGAGGACGCGGTACCGCTGGGGTCACAGAACTACCACTACCACCCAAAGGTATGTTATGGCATGATGTAGGCTATTAACATTCAAAAGCTGTGCATCAGCATAGTCGGGCGGTCTTACTACCGCCTTGTCACCCTAGGTAGTAGGGCCCGCCCAACTAAGTACAGCACGGGTCTGCACAAAACCATTCACTTCACATGTAATGCATGCATGGTGACTCAACTGTATGCACAGTAGTGTCTATTGTTTTAATCTGATGTATAAAATGGTTTCCTTATCTGAAGTCTTGTCTAGGTACTATGTATGTTGCAACTGTAAGAATATAATAGCGGGCTCAGAACTAGATGAAGTGAAAATACTGCAACCATATCCTTTTCCCAAATAGCAGAAAATATACATGTAAAACTACAAAATGCCCTTGCTGATTGCATATATGACAACATATCTGCTAAGCAGCAACGACTGGTTGATCTTAGTAGGGAAAAGGTGCATCCTCATGGTTATCTGTACTTCCTTTGGACAAGTTTGATTTCTCTCTGCATGAGGGTGAATTTCGAGATGCACTTTGTTTGAGGTATGGCTGGAGTCTCCCAAATGTGTCATCATCTTGTACCTGTGGTATGTCATTCTCTGTTGCATGCAATGAGGTGCAACTTGGGCGGCTTTCCAGCAATTCGCCATAATGAGAAACGAGATCTCACTGCTTCCTTGTTATCAGAAGTATGCCATAATGTTGCCATTGAACCTCACTTACAACCACAGAACAATGAAGGGCTTTCAACACAAATCTGCCAAAATTCACGTCTCAATGTACATGCCAGGGGTTTTTGGAATCGTGGCCAGGATGCTTACTTTGATGTAAGGGTTTTCCACCCTAATGCTCCAAGCTACCGTTCCATGGACCACAGACATGAATTGGAAAAAAAGCAACAATATAGTCAATGGGTGAAAGAGGTTGAGCATGGGTTCTATTCACCACTGGTTTTTAGTACAACAGGAGGAATGGCTCGTGAGTGTTCAACATTTTACAGGCGTTTGGCAGACATGATATCCATCAAGCAGGACAAACCCTATTCTCTTGTAGTTAGCTGGCTACGCACTCGACTCTCTTATGCTTCCCTTCGTGCCGCTTATCTGTGCATTCATGGAAGCAGGTCATCACATCACCACCCTATTTACGAACATGACCTTGCCACTGCTGAGGGTAAGATACCATCCTTAGTCTAATCATCTATCAGTAACACTTTTTTTTTGTATAGTATATGCATTATTGTATTTGGATTTATTTATATAAACCAGCCAAAGAAGGTTAGATCATAATATTAAATGTTGAAATAATTATTTTTGTATGTCATATTTTAGAAAGCACTATATTGGATTGATGAAATGTGCCTCACTCTCAAGAACAAAGATGCTATAAAAAAATAATGAAATGATGAGCACATTCAGGCTGCACACTATCTTATGAAGAAACAATTCCCACAACTAGGAGACCTTCAATCAACATTGTTCTGCCAAAATAAGGGCTTTTCTTCAGCACTAAAAAGTCATGGAGCATTACAGGAAGGTATATATGTGATTTTATATGACACTGCATATTGAAATTGTCATGTCTAGTTGTGCAGATATTATTTGTTGCTGAAAGAGATCACTGGGTGGCCACTAGTTATCATCAAGATGAGATCAGGCTGTATGACAGTAAATGTTTCCCTAACATACATGACAGTCTACAAGAACAGATTGCTCTTATCTACAGAGAGGTTGCAAATGGTAACACTTTAACTGTCAACGCTATTCCTGTCCAACAGCAGACTGGTGGGGACGATTGTGGATTGTTTTCCATTGCTTATTCTTACCATGCTGCATTAGGGGAAGACCTACTGGGAATAACTTTTGATCAATCAAAAATGCGCGACCATTTAATTGCTTGTTTGAACCAAAAGTGCTTAAAACCATTTCCCCCTGACCTGAGACGAAGAGGAATTAATAGGAATAAATCTATATCCACCTTATGTGCATATGCAAGTTACCAGAATCATAAGATTCAAATGGTATTCAATGCTACCAATGTAGCCAGTGGTATCATTTCAGATGTGTGAACATTGATTGAGCAATAATGTATTCCTGCAATGTATCAGTATCAGTGTGTGTGCATGTGTGTGTATGTGTAGCATGTGTGGTGTATGGGTATTTTGTGTGTGTGCGTGTGTTTGCAGTTTCCACCCAAATATGCACGAGCACGCCACTGACTGGAGAGTCAATTATGCCTAAGGCGTAATTGACTGGGAGTCATATATTCCTAGGCATGAATGAAAGGAGTTAATTATGCCTAGGCTATGGAGTCATTTCCATCAGGGGGGGGAGTCATGTATGCCTAGGCATATATGACTGGGAGTAGGTGCCAATGACTGGAGAGTTAATTATGCCTAGGCATACACTGTAATTGACTGGGAGTCATACATGCCTAGGAATTAATGACTGGGGAGTTAATTTATACAGGAGTCATTATCGCCTGTGACAATGGTAATTAGCTTTGAATATTGTAATTGGTCGGCAACATGTCCTTATATGGTGGGCTTGCCCCCTTTTAATAATTCGCCGAAATCATCTATACCTCCTTCACATTTGGTGTCAGAAGTGAGATCACTCTTAAGCCTGTCGAGCAGGAATTACATGTAGCTTAGCAGACTAATGAACCGACGGAGTGTGGTAAGCGTTTATGCTGTGGAGTTAAAGCTAGACTAGAAATGTCAACTTTAAGCAGCGCACAGGGACAGGGACAGGAGAACCGCGACAGTGGTCAAGCACGGGTCAAGCAGCCAACACCACGCTGGTTGATCTACTACGTTAGCTGGTGGAGTACCGGTAGCGACAAGATGAACGGTTTGCTGAAGAGAAGAGACGCTACCAAGAAAAGAAATGGCAACTAGAAGAGAGAATTGCTGAAGAGAAGAGACGCTATGAAGAAAAGAAAAGGTAAAAAGAGGAGAGAACTGCTGAGGAGCAGCGACGCAACGAAGAAGAGAAGCTACAACAGGAGGGCGAGTGACTCCACTATGAATAAATTGGCTGTAGAAAATAATCGCAGAATGGAAACGCTAGTGAAGCTGGTGGGTTCTTCATCAACTGGTCATGGAAGCGCGTTTGAAAAAACGAATGTGAAGCCAACAAAAATAACGGAGCCAGACGACATTGAAGTGTACTTCACCTCATTCGAGAGGATGATTCTGGCATTTAACGTGGAAGAGAGACAGTGGATTCACAGATTGGCGCCTCAGCTGACAGGTCATGCACAACAGGCTTATGCAGTGATGCCGACATCGGAAGCAGCCGATTACCAGCTAATAAAAGGCGCTACCTGAGGCGCTACAACATTGATGAGAACACCAATCATCTAAGGCTACGCACGATCAAGAAAGGGAGAGAACGATATTATAGTTATCAGGGATCAGGTACTAATTATGTTGCCTGATACAGTAATTCAGAAAACTACTGGCACAGTGGCAGGCCTCCAATGCCATCAAGAAAAAGTGACCTCAATCACTTACAAGGTTGACATGCACGCAAGAAGAAAAGGCGGCGAGTATTCCATGTTCATGAACATGTTGCAGAAATGGCACAAGCCTATGTCTGACTGTTATTTGGCCGAGGAAGGTGTGGAAGAAGAGGATGATATACCCTTGTGGAAAAATGATGGAGGAGAGGAAGAACCAATTCAAGGATCCATGAGTTGCTAATTTCTCAGCAAATAGAAGACATGAAAGAGCTAAGGGAGGAGTTCAGAGATGTCATGAGTAATCCACAGGAAAAACAGAAATTGTGGAACACCAGATTGAAACAGGAACAGCAAGTCCAATCAGGTTACCCCAATACACCCAATGGGATGAGGGGGAGGGATGTTGTGACAAGGGCACAGAATGAATGCTAAAATATTTAGATCTATTTCTTTGTTGGTAACTATGCTTTACTGTTGGCTAAATTGGTTAAACACTATAATAAATGGGATCAACATGATATAGAATCCCCCAGGGCACTTAGTAGTGTCCTTGCTATACTCAGGACACCACAGCCCAGAACCCTTGGGAATTCTAAATCACATAGATCCCTCAGTTTCAATGCCTAGCCAATACTAGAGAGAGAGAAAAATATTTGATGGTAGCAGACAGGTGAGATCATTTGATCATGTGTAGTGATGTTATGCCTGTTGTGCATAATACCATGGAACAATGAACATGGAACACTGAACTCATAATCATTACATAATTATACACAGTAGACATCACATCAGCACCTTAAAAGGAAATACATGTAAGCATTAGGCAAGATGATATACATGTAGGGGAGGTTTATCCCAATAACATGATTAAGATGACATCATTATGACATACATGTACGTGCACATGCACAAAGATGTGCAGTACTATGGCAATGGAGGTTTTCATCTAATAGAGTACATACATGTAACTGTGTATGCTGACCTTGCTAGTGTGTTTGATATTAGCTCCTGCTTCTATGAGTGATTTCACTACTTCAACATGTCCATTCTCACTTCCTGCCATCAATGGACTCCAACCATACTGTAATACAAATGTAATCATAACAAGAAGGGTGGGCAAGGAGAGGTAGTGGCCTCGTTGGGTACACTAGGTAGTAAGCATGTACATGTACTTTGCAATAACAACTGAATGTGTACATGTACTTGTATAAGAATATTACACCACATCACTTACTGATGTTGCTCTAGTTACATCAGCACCTGCTCCCACCAAGGTCTGCACTACATCATGATGACCATTCTGACTTGCCACGTACAATGGAGTCATATTTGACTGGTAAGGAGTGACGGAATAGAACAAATCAAACATAGATGTTATGTAACTATCCCAATGCATGTGCACAGTGGTTTAAGATGTAGACATGGTGTTAGCATATGACCTTGATGGTTTCGTACATGAAGGTGATCAAATAGCCCGACGTATCACATTTCACAAAAAAAAAGTCTAATTGTTTGGATTTAGATAGATTTTAATGGTAAAGCTAATATTTGAGCTGCTCCATTTCCATCATTATGTGCAACTACACATTTAATGGAGCAAGTTGGAAACAAAATGAATATGTATTTAGATTGCGGTTTCACTTACGTATAGAAAGATACCAAATTATACTTTAAGTCTTTAATACCATTTTTGCTACAAAAGGCTTGCATAATGGCAAAAAATTGGATTATAGTGCCTTCATGTAGCCAGGACAAACTAGAGCCATTAAAGAAAATTAACAAAATAGATCACAGGGCTGGCATTCCAAAAATATGCGCTAATAATGCCTGAGGTGAGGATGCTTTGTAGTGGATATGGGTGGTATACCCACAGTGCCCCGAGTGTCTCTACCATTTCAAATCACACCAGCTACTTGTGAATCATATGTGTGGTGGAGTAGTAATGTCTCAAGGTGTGCTCAGTAATGCAATGAAGCATGCCGCTCAGATTCTGTCCAGAATGGACGTCTCTGTAGAAGGTGCTATAGATTGGGCTTCAAGTATGTTTGACACTGAGATGACGTATGCAAGCTTTGAGTCAAATTGCTGGTTGGGCCCATACCAGGAAGTGCATGCATCCCAAGTTGACTTCGAAGGTAAGCCGCATTATACATCAGTGTTGGAAAGCTAATGAGCTGGGTAAGGTGAAGATCTCTGTTGACTGTGTGTTTTCCAGGCTTGATGAGCTGCAGCAGCAAAATGTAATTAGAGTAAGTGAGCTTCCACTTGCAGGGAATATCAGAGCAGTTTACCAGAGCATTGGCACGAAGCCACAGGCTCCACATACTGCTGGTAGTAAGTACTGAAGAATGCAAGGTACATGTAGTTGATGAACGTGTACCAACCTCAAGGCAAAAGAAGGGGATTTAGAGAAAAACTTGTCCCAGTAGGAAAAGCAGGAATTGGAGGCCTATCTCGGCCACCACAAAATTGCAAAGACATGGAACAAACCTGAACCTATAAAGCGTGTTTCAGAGCACATGCATGCACACTACAATTGAGCAACAATAGTTTGTATACTTGGTATTGTTGTATCAATCTATAAGATCACATTTACCACTGAATGTAGGAACTAGCGGTAAAAAAACACGAGCAATCAATTAAATACGTGCGATTGATGTCAAATACACATATATAGGTCTGGATCAAGGCTAAAGCAACCTTGCTACATACTACAGCTGGTTCCAATGTTTCCATACAAGGAAAGAGTTGAAAATTGTAGGAAAGCTACATCTCTTTGTTAAAGTAAGAACATTTGGACAGCTTTGTAACACCGTTTCACTTCTGACGAATACTGGTAAAGAGCAGAACGATGTAAAAAGCTACAAGTAGGAATGATGCTACACATTGTAAAGAAGGTTGGGTTACTATTTACACACAGAAGTTAGCACTCGTCCGACCAATTGTCCAAAATGTGAGTTCAACAAAATGGGCCACAAAAACATTCAATTTACATGGAACCAGTGTTAAGATTAAATATTGTGAGATCACAATATCTGTGGCTTGATTATAATTCATTAATAACTCATGCGAAATAAAAAATGTCTACATCACACCTACATCTAAACCACTGTGATTTGTACAGCATACCGGGTGAAAGTGAATATATGAACACAGGTTTCCTACTTTTTGTGTCTTTAAACACTTATTGGGTACCATGGCAAATAACTCCTCAGCACCACCTCCCGTGTGTAATCAATAATGTGTTGGGAGAACTTTATCATCCATGATCCAGGTGGGTAGGGAAAGTGGGTGCCCATAGAACCACTTCTTGATGACCAATCATATTGCTTACTGACACAATCCTCTCCACCTCTCAATACATATCCAAGCACATAATCAATGTTGTGTACATGTACTTGTATAAAAACATAACACAATATCACTTACATCTGATTCTGCCATAGTTATATCAGCACCAGCTCTCACCAAGGTCTGTACTACATCATGATGACCATTCTGACTTGCCACATACAATGGAGTTGCATTGTCCTGGTAAGGGGTAAAGAAAAAATCAAACATACATGTCATGTAACCATCTCCGTGTGTACAGCAGTATGCATATTGAGTGAAAGTGAAGAAAAGGGATGAGAGAGGAAGGGAGATAATGGTGGTCATGTAAAGACATCTCGAAAATGAATAACCCTATATGGATTTGTATGCATGTATGCACATGTACATCTACATACACATGACATTTCACCAATGCAGACACCTGCCCATTAACAATATATGTCACTGCATGCATACATACATGTGTGTACACGTACATGTATGTACATGTATACAGTAGTACATACATGTATATATACACGGGTTCATAAAGACACTGTGGGCTATTCCAATCAACCTGCCTGTTTGGGGGATGACTTAAATTTACATGTACATATATCTACTGGTGCTTGGACGTACAGTACATGTACATACATTGTACATGTATATGTACTGATCACATGCACCCTCCTCCCCAAGCCTTACCCCACCCCATCATGCCCGCCATGGATGATAAAGTCCTCACAACCAATATCTAAACACGAGGAGGTGGGTGGGGAGAAGTTGGTTGCTATGAAATCCAAAGGTTAGGCTCAGGTGTTATTTGACATGATGTAATTCCATTAGGAATATTCTAATGCAAGTTTAATAGCTGACATGATTCATGCAACGTGTATGGTTTATTGGGAGTGTCTAAATTTAGCATAGGCAAGAGTTGGGGGCGAGGGGGAGGGGTACTGTGACAAGGGCAGCTAATATTTAGAGCCAACTCTCGGTTTTTACCTAATAATGTGTAAATTGATTAAGAACTCTAATGTTCGGGATCCAGGTGATATAGAATCCCCCAGGGCCCTTAGTAGTACCAGGTCACTATACTCAGGACACCACAACCCAGGACCCTTGGGAATTCTAAGTCACATACATGTAGATCCCTCAGTTTTAATTTCTAAATGACATACATGTGTATTAGAAGAGAAAGGGAAAAATCTTTGATGGTAAGGGACAGGCGTGGTCATTTGGTCATGTGTAGTGGTGCTGCGTTTGTTGTGAACAGCATGGAACTCTGAACTTACAAACATTACATAAGCGTGGTTTTAATGATAGATTGTCACCTACGCGTAGGCGCGTTAACCTACATGTAGGCGTTGCAAATCGCTTTATTCCAAACAATGTACAAACAGCCAACGCTTAAAATAATAAGGACCAATATAATAAAGAGGGTTACTTGCAAGCTGGCGGCAGAAAACAACGCCAGCGTGCTGCTAGTGCTACGAACGCTCTGTTTGGACACGCCCCTCATTTAGTTGGAGTTGTTCCGATTAGCAAAAAACTTACTTGAAGCATTCTTTGTTTTATAGGCAGATATAATTTTAACTCTTTTTGCCAAATACACACGATTTCCAACTTATATGCTCACTTTCATCAAGATCGTAGGCAATTTTTGTACGCTCCTACATCTCGATCGTGGATCTAAAGAGCTGATGGTTGAATGAGCTCCAAAGCGAATTAAAAACGAAGCCCTATGCTTAAGTGTTACTTTATTCGAGTTCAAAGTTTTATACGGCATTGAATGCGAGGACCATACGTTGCAATAGAATGCCTACATGTAGGCTAAAACAGCACTTTTCGCCTACATGTAGGCGTTTGTTCGATCTATCATTAAATGACAACATGCATTAGGGGAGGTGTTATAGAAGAGGTGGATATTGAGGTGAAATTCAATTTGACACAACAATACCCTTTATGGTCAAAATTGATCGTGAATATAATCTCAACCCCCCCTCCACCCCTGTATAGGGGAAGTGTTATCCCAATAAGATGATTTAGATGACATCATCATGACACACACGTACAGTATAAAGATGTGCAGCAAAATGGCAATGGAGTATGCATCTGTATAGTGTGTATATGCCGACCTTGCTAGTGTGATTGATATTAGCTCCCGCTTCTATGAGTGATTTCACCACTTCAACATGACTGTTCTCACTTGCAGCTATCAATGGACTCCAACCATTCTGTAATACAAATGTGATCATTGATGGAGAGGGGCACAGTGTATGTCAATCACTTTTCTGCTTCGCTTCTCAGGTACTGTTGCAACATCTCATATTTATTTGCCTTGATATGGATGTAAAATATGCCCATTTCCATCTTGATAACTTTATTGGTTTTCAAAATACATCCACATGATTATTTTTATTACTTGGCTACCTCATAACAATACAGATACTGTAATTGGCACCGAACAGAAGGTCATTCTTAAACAGTGTGATTCATTTGTCTGGGGGTGGTGAAAAGTTGTTACTTGCTTAAAGTACAGTTTTCATAACAGAAGTATCGCTCTTGGTGATAATCAAGTTTTTTT
Source organism: Eunapius fragilis (assembly GCA_963681505.1). NCBI lineage: Eukaryota > Metazoa > Porifera > Demospongiae > Spongillida > Spongillidae > Eunapius > Eunapius fragilis. Next base: position 2,228,583 of record OY811972.1, read on the forward strand.
TAACTTTATTGTAGCCATCAGTGGTTTGGGCAATATATTTATTGATTATCAGCAAACCCTTGGGCACCACGTGCAACTAAAACCTGAGCGCCATTTTGTTTTACTGAGCTGTTGTTTTTAGCCCTAAGTAGTACACGTATTTTACATATCTGGGATGGGGTGTTATGTAACAGTCACACCACAGCTATCCAAACTATATTAATCAGTGCCACATTTTAAAATTAGGAAATACGTGTACATGTAGACATGTAATTGGGATCAAGACAGCAGAAGTGGACGTAGCGCATATTTTTTCACGTTTTGAAGTTCAAAGAGAAACCTATGTCCTCTACAACTTCCTTCTTACGCACTTGAAATTAGCCTGTCCATCATGGAGTTACAGTGGTCTGAATTTTTAATTACACATACACTGTACATGTACATTTCAATTGCACACGTCAACTTTGATGCTCTTATTACAATATGCACTAGGCTTTCCACTGCCTCTACCCCAATCACTATACAGCAAAGCATTATTTGAGACAATGGGTACCATATTCAGGAATATAATTAGCGCTGCCAGAGTTTATTTTATGTAAATATTTATTGTACTATTATATTGTAGATACATGATTTTAGATACCATAATATACTTCAAAAATGAGTGCAGCACTTATGGATACTAAGAAAACACAAAACGTGTACCAAAATTTTGAAACTGTTAAACAGGTTTAACACACCATTTAACAGCAAATTGTCAAACTATGATTAAGTAAAAATCTTAACCCTTTCACCACCCAGACAAACAAATCCCACAGTTTAGTTCTACTATGAATGGGCTTCAACTTGATGCTAATTACATCAGATTCTATATTGTTATGAGCTAACCGCGTAATAAAAAATAATTACTCAGGTTTTTTTTTTCTAACACACTCAAAATATACATGTACACTAATGAAACCAACAAATAATAAATAAAAATGATTAAGAGATAAATGATAAAGATTCTTAAGCATGACATTCAAGCAAAGAGAGTGGGCAACCCTGCTCCATCATCCGTACCAATTGCCTCCTCCATTTGGTGCGAGAGCCCCTCAGACAGAGGTTTGTGCTCTGAGTATGGCGAATGAAAGTCGTGCTCTCATCCATCCTAGTACTTCACTGTTGGATTTGTCCCACTTATGGGCAAGTTTCTGAGCAAGTTGTTAAACAGTCCTACATGTATATTCGTTGGATATTATGTTTTCCGTGTGCTAAATAAATATAAGGACCACTAAACTCTTCCCTTATTGTTAGACCATTGTTTCCTTGGTTTCTACACCACCATTGCCTTCAAATCCTATATCCCACCAACTTTTCTCATTGAGAATGTTTTAGTCACTTGCAAGAGCATAACACCACATCACTTACGACTGATGCTGCTAGATTTACATCAGCACCTGCTCCCACCAAGGTCTGCACTACATCATGATGGCCATTCAGACTTGCCAGATACAATGGAGTCATATTGTTCTGGTAAGGAATAAACATAAATGTCATGTAACCATCTCCATGGTACACAGATTCATAAAGACTTAGGCTATTCTCCCTTAACATGCCCACTTGGGGGATGATTTAAAGGGACAAACCACAGATGCGCCTTCATACATGTACATATATCTACTGGTGCTTGGATGTACTTTAAACACCCATTGGTGCCATAGCAACCAACTTCATGTATCCATGGTACATGTATGTCATGATGTCATAATGGGTGGGGTTAGGCATGGGAGGAGGGCAGAAAGGGTGCATGTGATCAGTGCATGTATTTACATTGCACTGGTACAGGTTATGTTCTGGTGCTATTTCATATGATGCAATCAGAGTACGTACATGCGTATTCTTATTCAAAACACCATTTAAATTTTTAAACGCATGCCAAAGCTAATGTACTCTCTCAAAGCTACCCCAAGATTGAGGGCAACAACGCGGACTAGTCGTACTACATACCAATAATCTGTATAGGGTGATGGTCTAATAGTGACTCTAATACTACAGTACATGAGTCCTGTATGCATGAGTACAGATTATCTGTACGTAATACAACAAGCTCGCGTCATCAGATTCTCTCATCTCGGGGTAACATTGAACACAAGAAGAGATTTGCTAGGTTTGAACTGGTCTTTAATTATTAATAAACGGTGATGTACATGTACATGTAACCACAACGAGTCATATATATAGCAGTGCGCTGTGCAAACCTCAAGTAGTGGGCAATGCAAATTTCGATTACTGTGTGGTATCAGTGTCTGCACATGACCTAGGGGACCACCATTTTCCAGGGACGGATCCAGAAAAATTTGAAAGGGGGGGGGGGGGGGGGGTGGGGGCACCAATTAAGTGAGAAATGGGTGGGGTTCAATGAAAGGGGGTGGGTGCGTGAGGGGGATATGCCACCTCTCGCGTGAAGCGCGGATACTTTTGGTAGCTGTACATGTACGTTCAAGATGCAATTTAAAACGCTATATTGCACAACTACATGAATGAATATATAATTAGACGAACCCCCCCCTCCCCCACCCCCACTGGATCCACAAAACTGGTTAAGCACTCTAATTTTTGGGATCCAGGTGATATAGAATCCCTCAGGGCCCTTAGTAGTGTCCTTGCTATACTCAGGACACTTCAACCCAGGACCCTTGGGAATTCTAAATCACATAGATCCCTCAGTTTCAATGTCTAGCTGAACTCACTATCAGTAGATTAGCAAAGAACGGCACCCAATCACATCAGTACCTCAACCCGGTGGGAATATACATTAGGTGAGGTGTTTTTCCCAATAAGATGATTTAGATGACGTCATTATGACATACGTTGGCAAAGATGTGTAGCACTATGGCAATGGAGGGTGTGCATCTACTAGAGTACAATAACCTAAATGGTGTACATGTATATGCCAACCTTGCTAGTGTGATTGATATTAGCTCCTGCTTCTATGAGTGATTTCACCATGTCAACATGTCCCTTCTCACATGCTGCCATCAATGGACTCCAACCATCCTGTAATACAAATGTGACCATACATGTAACACAAAAGGGTTGGGTGAGGTGGGCAAGGAGAGGTGGTGACCTTGTTGTGCACACTTCCTAGCTTGTATCACGTCATAATATCACCAACTACCCTTATAGGGCTAACACGTACATGTACAATGAATGACCTCATACATGTGCACACACAGCAAACAATACTTCCAACATACATGTATATGTATGCACACATACATGAATAAGCATGTGTATCAAGAAGAACAATTATAAACGATTACATTGTACATGAATGGAGATAGATAGAATCACATTGAGGAAAGAGACAGCAGTCATAAATAATATTGTTTAGTACTGGATACGTGTAAGCCCCCATCCTCCACCCTCAGTGGAAACATGTTGTAACAGTGAAACCTTCATTGAATACATGTACCTTTTGTCAAAATCATGTTGGAATACCCTAAATATTGATACTCAATATCTGAAAAAAGTACCTGAAGCATTGTAACTTACGGAGAAGGGTCAACTTCAGGGGTGGATATAGTGGTCGGACATCGGACAAAATCTGACCAAAACTGTACAATATCAGCCCAAACTTCCCATTGTCGGACAAAAGTGCCGATCGTTTTTTAATGTAATTCACAAGTGTGGAATTGATTGTTTGTACAAACATAACCACTGAAAATCGTTTGTATAGACATAAGCCACATGAAGCGGTATTAAATTCATAGTTACCTAGATTAGCAAAGTTTGCTACGTAGCGCTACAGTACTGCGTGTACATCTATAAAGCCAACGATCGTAAAATGCGTACGGGAAATGTTCCAAACCAATTAATCCACGCAAATAGGAATTATTAATCGTTTGTTCAAAATGGCCACGAAGCGGTCGATAAGGCAGGCATCATTTGCGTGCTTTAAAAAGTGGCAATCCACATATGAGAATGTATTTAAAAGGACATATTTAGCAATGTCAGACCATGTCCGACCAACTCCCAATATGGTCTGACATTATGTCAGGCCATTTCTGAAACCTTATATCCACCCCTGAACTTGGAGGGATTCTGACATGTAGCCATGGTGGGACCTTACTACAGCATGAACAAGCTGTCTACACAGTCATAAGACAACTAGAAATGGTTACCAGAGGACATAGTCTGCACAGCAAAGTGGTGAGGCAAGCTGGTGGGACCATGTGGTGGTTGGGGTTAAAAGGGTTAACTCGAAGCTGATGGTCAGCCTACTGAAGGAAGAAGAAGCTAAGCTGGTAAATCACCCTGAGGCCTTATGGGCAGGTGGGGAGGAATATGTGGATGATGAGCTCATGTAAGGTTGTGATGATGCAAAAGAACACAGCCCAGTGCAAAGCTGGTGGGACCAGGTGGGTGAATAGAACTACATGTACATAACATCCATGTACAGCACCTACAGCCCCTAGGAACCAGGAGCTATTCCTTCATACATGTACATGTACCTACATGTACTGGTACTTGGATGTAAATGTACAGAAAGTACCCTCCAAACAAATAATGTACCATCACTCTTCAACCAGCATTCATGATATGATGATGGTGGATCCAGGTGGGTAGGGAAAGTGGGTGCCCATAGAACCACTTCTTGATGACCAATTATATTGCATACTGACACAATCCTCTCCAATCCAACACCACCCCCAGCCCCACCTCTCAATACACAAGTAAAGAAAAACATTCTCTAACGAGAAAGTTGGTGGGATATAGGAATTGGAGGCAATGGTGTGTAAAAAGGAGGGGAACAAGGTTTTGAGAAAAGGGTAAATGAGACAAAAATCCTATATTTAGCACTTCTCTTGGTTCTGTTACATTTACACGTGCTCAATATAGGATTTTTGTCTCATTTACCCTTTTCTCAAAACCTTGTTCCCCTCCTTTTTACACCACCATTGCCTCCAATTCCTATATCCCACCAACTTTCTCGTTAGAGAATGTTTTTCTTTACTTGTTTCCTCTATTTTTTAATTATCATTTATTAATACTGGCGAGTGTCCCCCCTCCACTTCAATTACCGTCACGAGCAGACGCCCGCTTTTGTTTGCCTCTATTTATTACTACACTGGCAATTTACCCCCCCCCCCCCCCCCCCCCCCCCCCCGCTTCAATTACCGTTACGAGCAGACGCACGCTTTTGTTTGGGATCACTGTAAGGAACGCGGGAGAATTCTAACTCGTCGTCTGCTCTTCTCTTTTGTATTCTAAATATACGTAAATGTCGCCATGGGAACGCTTCTATCTAACACTAGGCATTACGTAATGATTACGTATGTCCGTTTCATGCCTTATTCGTATATCTGATACCTGAAGATGTCCTTCCAAGAGATTCTAAAGCGATTGGTATAATTGGCGCTCTTTAAAACCATTCCTATCCCGAGTTATACTCACCCGAGAAGAAAAAGACGACGACGACGACGACGACGATGGAGGAGAAGATTTGGCCTGGGAACGAGGTAAAACACGAACTTTTTTGTTCTCTTAAAGCAAACAGTTTGAAGACTGGAATAAAGCTTTAAAATGACCGTCTTTGCCTTCTGGTTCGATAGCAACAAAGAGCAACGCTATCCGTTTCTCGGTACGCGAGTTATACGCGGAGCGCGTTTTTTTAATGATATTCACGACCCGGGTCAATTCTTATATAGGAACTACTATCGTAGTTCCTGATATCCAAGCACATACATGTAAGATATGTGCATGTGTACAGAAATGTGACCTGTATACAATACATTTGTTAATACAGCAGAGACATTCTATGCCACATCAACACAACTTTTGCATGTACATGTGCAAGTTGGGTTCAATGTTTAATAAATAAGTGCACTTTGTAATTGTGCTACATTTCGCCTTGGAAAACACAATGGTTATGATTAACACCGGTTCCATGATAATTTAATACTTTTTCTGTCGAACCCAACTTTAGGAAAATAAGTCGGAAAAGCGCCAATCATGTGGAAAAGTACATTTTAGCTCAGTTAAACTATCGCAGAGATGTTTGCTGTTATTTCTAGCCTCGCATGTATAGCATTGGCTAACCAGTATGCACTCATAGTAACACGGTTTGCTGTTTTTCGGTCCTCGAGCGTACATGTAGCTGAGTACAATTTTTTCTGAAGATGTTGACAGCATGCCTGGATGCACTTTTAGACTTCATTTGGTACCAAACTAAGACCACAGTAGTTATCGTACTCTAAGATGGCTCTGTTCTTGCAGAACACAGCTGTGCCTCGTATCCAGGCCATATACATGTACTTTTTCACTAATTAATTGTGATTAGGGGATTTCATAGTATGGCGCTCGTATGTTTGTTGAAACATAAGAAGCCGGTTTGCAATCTGGAACAAATTGCACCAAATGTTGCCCATGCCAACCACGAACTAGAGATCGTCCAAGGAAGTCGGATGAATCTGAGACTCCATATCGGATCAATCCTGAAAGGGAAGCTAGAGTCCATTCTGCAGATGTATCTGTTGGGATGGCGGTTGAGGATTGCAGTGAGCCTACATGTAGCACACACACACACACCTATCACCATGCATCATCGCAAGCACACATCATTGAGATACTGGAGTGCATGGGCTGCGAGGATTATGATAGTAGCGTACGAAGACTCCCGCATGTCGATGTTAAGCAGCAAGTGCTATACGCGACCAATGACGAGATCAACGCTGCTGGCATGCATCGGGTAGAAAATGTGTTTTGGAGAGGAGTCAAGGCATGGGCCCGCATTTTACTTCCAAATCTCAGGTTAAAAGCTGATGCCGATTTGAAGACTGCACTCAGCATAAAGTCTGTTGTGGCTGCCATAGGAGAGATCACTGAGGCTGAGCCAATTGATGATGATCAGGTCCCCTCTGTTGCTGCACCACCGCTAGACATGGACATGCTTACCACTATTCCCACCACCATCAGGGATGTGCTTGTTCATGAGAAACGGTACACATCAACCAACGCAAGGAGATTTCTTGTCCCTCTAGCCAGTCTTCCAAGTGCACAAGTAGCATTCCTCCTTGCAATCAGTAAAAGCTCTGCTAAACGCTTACTATTTCAAGCCAAGGTGGATAAACTCTACCTTACACATGCTGTGTGGTATATTAGGACCACACCCATGACGGATGGTCCTCGAAAGGTCAACCACAAGGGTCACACGTGGCCGATTCCCATTGGACGATTTGTGTTGGTGTGTTGTGACGTCATGTGCGGTTGTATATGTTTTGCATGTGCGTAGAGAGACATTTCGTACTCTCTGGTGGCTGACCTTCTGTGTGGGCTGTCGCGACCCTGACTCGACACGTGTACGCGTGCCGGCCAGTTCAAGCTATTACATTGGCGACGAGGGTAAATGGCAGGAGAGGTCGTAGCCCCACCACACGGGAGGAAGCCCTTTGAAGAGAGGAGGGTCGGACCCCAGCTCTTCGAGGGGAGGACAAGTGTCTCACCAGGCGCCACCCCACAGAGAGGGCCACTGCCGCTGCAGGTTAGTCTACCGCCAGGGAGGACCATACATGCCTACAACCGAGGAGGACTGAGCGTACCTGCCGCCAACGAGGCCTGCTGCCGGGGAGGAGGAGAGTCCTGCCACCGGGGGAGGAGAGAGTCCTGCCACTGCGGGGGAGAGAGTCCTGCCACCGGGGGGGGGGAGGAAAGAGTCGTGCCACCAGGGAGGAGGAGAGAGTCCTGCCACTGAGAGGAGTCTCCACTGAGAGAGAGAGAAATATCCAGTGAGAGAGAGGAGTCTTACTGAGAGGAGAGTACCCTAGTTGTATCTACCAGCCTACTGAGAGGAGAGTGACCGTCCATAGGAGTCTCTACCAGTCTACTGAGAGGAGTGACTGTGCATAGGAGGGAGGAGAGTCTCTATCAGGGGCAGAGATGGGAGTCTCTCCACTGAGAGAGGCTTGGAGAGTAGTCTGCTAAGAGAGGAGGCTCCAACAAGGGAGAGGATAGAGTTCCTACTGCCACTGGGGAGAGGGAGCTTAAGGACAGAAGACTGAGCAGAGGAAAGATGTTGAGCCTAGAAGAGGAGTGAAATTTTAAGTTGTGAGGAATGTGGTGTATCAGGACCACTCCCATGATGGATCCTCAAAAGGTCAACCACAAGGGTCACACGTGGCCGATTCCCATTGGATGATTTGTGTTGGTGTGTTGTGACATCATGTGGGTTGTATATACATGTATTGTATGTTTTGCACGTGTGTAGAGAGACATTTCGTACCTTCTGGTGGTTGACCTTCCATGTGGGCTGCCGCGACACGTGTACGCGTGCCGGCCAGTTCAAGCTATTACAGTGTGGAACTTGAAGAGCATAGTAGGATGGAGTCTCGAGTACACAGGGATGTGATCCACTCTGCTGTTGATTTCATCTACAGCGATGAAAACATTGGTCGTCCAGCGTAGGAAGCCTGTACGCATTCCCCAAACAGGAATCCCAGATGAAAATGTGTATGCAATGAGGTCGCTGGTGTTAAAGCACGATGTAGCCACCATGTTCAGAGTGTACTCTGACAAGTACAAAAATGCTTTGCCTGGGAAGCCACCTCTTGGAAAGACATTGTTCTACTCCATTACCAACAACATCACTGGTGGTGAAAAGCAGCAGGAAGCATGTGCAGGGGTGGACTACATCAAGGTCAACTTCCACTTTGACAACTCTGTCATTGTGGACAAGATCATTGATGTCATTGCACCACTATCAGACCTGGACCACACCCTACGTGATGAGCTGTGTGACCTCCGTTCCCATGTTTACACGTTCCTCAGCTACGGCTATGCTGTACATGCAAGGGAGGGGGTGAGGGTAGCAGAGGACAGGGAAGAGCACAGCCATCTTCCCCAGGAGCACGAAGCCCAACAGTTTAAGGCATACATGTACAAGGAGCTGGAGAAGTTGCGTTCAGATCCTGACATGCATGATGTGCCAGCCACTCAGGTGGAGTTCGTGAGACACATTCGAGAGCAACTTAACTGCTGTGGACTAGCAAGGGGAGCTGTGGAGAGTAAGATCAATTTTGCCACCACCCATTCACCAGTGTTTTCACTGGACCTGGCACCAAACAGGAATCCAAAAGCTGGTGGTCAATTGGAGTGCAATGCCTGCAGGAGTACATTTCTATTCTATGACAGGCTGAGGCATGTGGCTCTGGCTAGGTTGGATGAGGACCCACCAGACTGCCCGAGATGGCTGATGTGCTGCTTGCTTTGCATCAGTGTGAGCGTCGCTCGTATCGGTATATGGCCCATGTCATGCTAGCAGCGCAACAGGCATACCAGATGAAGATGGCCATAGCTCAAATGGACTGTAACACTGCCTATGTGGTCTTTGATTTCAAACAGAAGTTTCCAGGTGGCAAAAGGATTCCGTGAGGGAGGTGACTCTTACTACGGGAAGAAAGGAATGCTGTGGTGCATGGGTAGCTGGGGTGCATGTGAAGGCAAACACACTGCAAGATCCCTGGAGTGATGAGCCCATCATGAAACCTTATGTGAAGATAGGCTTCACAGCGGAGAGGGCACGGTTGAAGGACCTGCAGGTAAATGAGGTAAGTGGTTTAGAGCAAGAAGAGGATTGTGGGGAAGGGATGGAAGAGGAGCATTGCGTCCTGGTGGAGGTGGAGGATGGTGGGGAGGAGGTGGAGGATGATGAGGAGGTGGTGGAGGATAATGATTTAGAGACAAAGAAATTGGCTCTTCATTTCATTGACTGTATCATCCAAGGTGAACAGAAGGCTGATGCCAATGTTGTGCTGTCTTGCTTGGAGGCAGCCATGCATGCTATGCAGCGTCGATTTCCCTATTTGACTAAGGTGATTGTGCAGAGCGACAATGCCAAAAACCTTGCTGGCAAGCAGACCAAGTTGCTCCTGCCTCATGTGTGCTCTGCTGCAGGGCTGAAGCTGGTGGCCTACTACCACAATCAGGCACAGAGTGGAAAGGATGTGTGTGACACACACTTCTCCCACCAGCAAACTCGAGTCGATGCTTACCTGGCGCAGGGAGACGGTGGAAGGAAGGTTTCTACACCCAAGCAGCTTGCTGAAGCTCTGATGACCACCTCAGTTAGCAACACTACAGTGTTGCTAGTGAAGCCTGATTTTCGAGCTCCATTCCGCTTTACACACATCCCTTCTGTAGTTGGCATATCGGAATCGTATGCAACCCACTACATGTATGTCACATCTGCAGGAAAAGAGCAGATGATAATGTACTATAGTCTTGGCCAAAAGGTACCTTCTGTGATTGCGTCCATTCCTTTGAGCCATGCTGCATCACTGATTGCCCCAATGGGTGAGGAGGGCATCAATTTTGCAGGTGTTAGTGTGATGCTGAACAATGACAGCCACGATACATGTGCTCAAGTAATAAAGGAAAGAGGCATTACAGGAAGAGATGTCGGGGTATCAGCCAGCGAGAGGAGCTATGAGTACAAAAGCTACATGCAGATGAGGAGGCTATGAAGACCATTCAAGCAGTTTACCCACAGTGTACTAATTGCCACTACCACTTCAAGTCACAGACATTGCTGGACAAGCACATGTGTGATGGTCTAAGAGAGCCTCAGGATGTCCTGAGCATCGCAATGAGGCATGCTAATGAGCTCCTGTCCAAGATGGACTTGTCTGTTGATGGTGCCATCAAACATATTTGTGGATGATACTGGTGAGATTCCATATGCAACCTTTGAACCCAACTTTTATTCTGGTTGGGCTCACAGGAGGAAGAATATGCACCCTGAACTGACCTCTACAGTAATCCACATCATACATGAGTGCTGGAAGGCTGGGGAATGCAGAGATTCTGGCAAGGTGAAGATATCAGCTGATGGTGTGTATGCCCCACTGGAGGAGATGCAGTTACAGAAAATAATTCGTTTGAGTGAGCTGCCACTTGTTGGGAAGATTTGTGCTGTATACCAAAGCATTGGAACAAAGTCCCAGGACTTGTTAGATGGTGGTCGTAAGCGTGGAAGGCCTCACAGTGATGGAGGCAAAAAAGAAGTCCAGAGTAAATTTGGATGAGTTTGATGTGTCAAAGGACCTGTTAAAGTGGACCAAGCCAGAACTGGAGGCATACTTAGTCCACCACCACATCAAGAAGACTGGCAACAAGTCTGAACTTATCAGGCACATTCAGGAACATATGGCTAACATTTTACAATGAAATTGTTTTGTTCTTCACATGTATATCAACAGAGTAACTACTGATATTGATTTACATGTACTCGCGCAAGCGCGTAGGCCTGCACACCACCTATATTTGGGTCCGGAGGATTGTAGTGTTTTTTTTCGATGCTAGAACGATTGGATATGCTGGAGCGTTACCTATCGAATCCAGGCGAGCATGTTTATATAGTTTTTGTTCACAAAAACCTCGTCAGAAAAATAGGTCTTACCCTCTCAACTCTAAACGACGTAAGTTCTCAGCCGAAGTAGTTAAAAGGCTGGCTGTACATGTACCTTCAAACATCGTCTAGGGAGTTGAACTACCAGATACAACTGTCATTGTGGCATATGGAACCCTTCCGACTAATTTTCCAAAAAGTGAGTTCGACAAAACAAGCGAAAAAAGTATCAAATTCTCACGGAACCGGTGTTAAAATCATTCGGCAACTCTTGAGCATTCTGTGATTTTGCATCATATGTGTAGCATCAATCCTTTAGTTTTCTTGCACCAAAAGTACTGCTGTGACTTGTTCAGTATTCATGAGAAAATAATCACCCCCTTAAAGATGTTGTTGGACCAGTGAGCTATGCATCATACATGTATGTGCATAGCAAACCATATGTTTTTGCGTACGTAATCTCAGAAGTTCCAGATCCCACGTAAACATACTTTTTAAAAGTGAGTGCGACAGCTCTCATGTGAAAATATACGTGATCACAGAATGATCAAGAGTTACCGAACGGTTGTAAATCAACCAAAGTGCTTCTGAAAGTGAAACTTTGCACAATAACAAAGCAAGACTAAGTCTCTTATGCATTAATAAATAAACCCATTTTGACATGGTCATGGCAAAAGTTGTGTTGATAGACAATGTAATGTCTCCAATTTGCAATAAGAAGTCAATGTGTACATGTATATCCAAGCACGTAAAATACATGCATGTGCATGTGTACAGAAATGTGACCTGTATACAATACATTTATTAATAAAGCATGTACCTTGCAATAAGAAGTCAATGTGTACATGTACTTGTATAAGAACATAACACCATATCACTTACGTCTGATCTTGCTATATTTACATCAGCACCTGCTCCCACCAAGATCTGCACTATATCATGATGACCATTATGACTTGCCACATACAATGCAGTTGCATTGTCCTGGTAAGGAGTGAAGGAATTGAATAAATGTCATGTAACAACCCCAATGCATGTGTACAGCAGTATGTATGCAGATTGGGTGATTTCTAGTGAAGCTACATGTATACATTTACGTACACAGGTTAATAGAGACATGGGCTATTCCCCTCGACATGCCTGTTTGGGATGACTTAAAGGGACAAACCAAAAATGTGCCTCCATACGTGTACATGTACATGTATCTACTGGTGCTTGGATGTACAGTACATGTACATATATGTACTGATCACATGCACGGGTGCCGAAGTCCACCTTTGTTTAGTCACTACCATACATTTTAGGTGTCACTCATTGGTTCCGCACTCATTTCAATTTCACATGCATAGTTCATAGGAGTTCAACACATACATGTAAATAAGTCTAGCTCTGAGAGGTTGAAGCAGTTTTTTGCAGTACAAATAATCGATTTGTCACCTCTATGCTATCGATACGGATAAATGGGATTTGTACACCAATTACAGTAAGAGGTTGTAAGCCTTCTTAGGCCACACCTTTAAGGCATATACTACATGTATACATACACAGTGCATAATTAAGTGTGGCGAGAACGCTGACTGATCATTTAGATGACATCATTATGACATTACATGTAAAAAGATGGGTAGCACTATGGCAGCATCTATAAAAGTACAATAAGGATGTACATGTATCTGCCAACCTTGCTAGTGTGATTAATATTAGCTCCTGCTTCTACAAGTGATTTCACCACTTCAACATGTCCCTTCTCACTTGCAGCCATCAATGGACTCCAACCATTCTGTAATACAAATGTGATCATAACATGAAGAGGTGTAGGCAAGGAGATGGTGTGGCTTGTTGGGTATCGGAAGTTTCGTTAGAAACTTCCATATAGGATTTGACCCCGACTATGAATGTTTGTTGTGCTACTTTTTTGTTAGTGAAGTTGTTTTTATCAAAATGCCTTCACGTCAAGAAAAGAAACGAGCGAAACGACGTGAGAAATACCTTCAAGTTCGAGACGATGTTTTAGAATTGGGTTACTTGGGTATGAAAAAAAAATTAAGAAAACAAGTAAATAAAAACATTCTCTACGAGAAAGTTGGTGGGATATAGGATTTGATTATGACATTGGTGGTGTAAAAAGCAAGGAAACAAGGTCTTATCAGAAGGGAAAAGTCATAGTCCTATATTTAGCACATTTCTAGGGCATGTGTTGTTTGTGTGCTAAATATAGGACTATGACATTTTCCCTTCTGATAAGACCTTGTTTCCTTGCTTTTTACACCACCAATGTCATAATCAAATCCTATATCCCACCAACTTTCTCGTAGAGAATGTTTTTATTTACTTGTACACTTCCAAGACTATCACTTCGTAACATAACATAACGACTACACATGCACACACACAATAACCATACTTCCACACTTTCATGTACATGTACATGTATGCACACATACATGTATAAGCATGTGTATCAAGAAGAACAATTATAAACGATTACATGAATGGAGATAGAACCACATTGGGGAAAGAGGCAACAGTCAATAATAATTTACCAGCGTAGCTACTTCTGGGGCAAGCTTGTGGGAAGCTGAAGGTCAGTCTACTGAAGGAAGAAGTAGCTAAGCTGGTAAATCACCCTGAGGCCTTATGGGCAGGTGGGGAGGAATATGTGGATGATGAGCTCATGTAAGGTTGTGATGATAAGAGAATGATGCAAAAGAACACAGCCCAGTGCAAAGCTGGTGGGACCAGGTGGGTGGATAGAACCACATGACATGCATGGCATGGATGTGCAGCACCATCAGCCCCAAGGAACCAGGAGCTATGCCTCCCCCACCCCCACCCTTCAACCAGCTGATGAAATGATGATGGTGGATCCAGGTGGGTAGGGAAAGTGGGTGCCCATAGAACCACTTCTTGATGACCAATTACATGTATATTACACACTGACACAATCCTCTCCAATCCAATACACACTGTACCACCCCCAGCCCCACCTCTCAATACATATCTAAGCACATAAGATATGTGCATGTGTACAGAAATGTGACCTGTATACAATACATTTATTAATAAAGCATGTACCTTGCAATAAGAAGTCAATGTGTACATGTACTTGTATAAGACCATAACACCATATCACTTACTGATGTTGCTATATTTACATCAGCACCTGCTTCCACCAAGGTCTGCACTACATCATGATGACCATTCTGACTTGCCACATACAGTGGTGTTGTATTGTTCTGGTAAGTAGTGAAGGAATAAAACTAATCAATATACACTGTACATGTAACCATCTATACTGCTGTACATGTACATGATATGTACAGCAGTATGCGTGTTGAGTGGAAGAAAAGGGATGAGAAGGGGAGGAAGGTGATGGAGGTGTTGAAAAGATATCTCCAAATTGAATACCCTTATATGGATTTTCATGCATACCTGTACATGCACGTGTACATGTACATGTATGTGTACATACAATTGTACACTTTTAGCAAAGGTACATGTACATGTATGGTGAGTGCTAGACAGACACATGTCCATGAATAGTGTATTTGACTTCATACATGTGTACACATACATGTACATGTATGTAATGTACTGTATATACATGTATGTTCAACCATAGATACAGTCTAATATCTATGGTTCAACACACTGTGGGCTATTCTATCAACATGCCTGTTTGGGGGATGACTTAAAGGAGCAACCACAGCTGTGCCTTTCTAGGAACTTAGGTTCCATATAGGATTTGTGACGCAACATTTAATGTGACCCGCGTATATAACTCACATAGCGAGAAATGGATAGTTTAGTTCTTTGTTGCTAACGAACCAGAACTCGAGGCACTTCGTCTACCTGTTGGGGCGACCATTTGAACTTTGGACTGACCACGAGCCACTAAAGTGGTTGGCAAACGAGGGAATAGTGGGACGCTGGGCACTGGCTCTGCAGGACCTGTTGTGTACCGCTGTGGCAGTCAGAACACCAGTGTGCTGATGCATTGTCCAGAAGAATGGCCACGCTTCCAGCAGCTGTAACCAGAGCAGACGTGCAAAGGCCATTGACTTCCATCCTCACCGACCTGGCTGTTCTTAGACCACTGTTAAGCTTCAGGTCAAACTTAAAATACATTATAACTGTAACTTTTAGGCACATTAATTGCAACGTCGAGTATCTGTTAGCTTATACAAGATTTCCCATGGAGGGTTGGTAATGAGTACACCGGCTATGTGACCAAGGTATCCACAAACCTTGACTGTGGTAACCATTTGTTTTCCATCCTAAGATTGTCTCAAGAGATAGTTTCCTGTAGTGCTTCACAATCCGCCCCTTTTCTAATATATCGTTTTCTTCCCCGCGCCCTGCTTCTTACCTTCATTACATGTACGACAGCTACCATATAGATGGACAAAGATCTAACGTCAGAATGGGTGGATAAGATATAGGAAGGTGCACCTTTGCCCAGAAAACGCAGCTTTTTGTGTGGAACCTCTTTAAGTGTCACAGCACACAAAAGGTGAAGACCCAGCTACAGAGAGCAACTCCACAGTAGTTTATGGATGCACCAAGGTTGTTCAACCAGCCAATGTTAGTTGGAATGCTCCATTCAAAGTGGCGTACCTGGATCTGTACAGTCAGTGGATGGCTGGAGGAGACCAAGAGAGAACACCAGCTGGCAACATGAGGGCTCCTCCCAAACCACTGATGGTACAATGGGTGGTGCGTGGGAGGCTATAACGATAGTGTGATCATATGAAGCGTGTGGGGGGTAACGACCGGTGATCCTGACTGTATACACTGCACCGGCATTGCAAGTGGTCTAGCCTTGGCAGCATACCCTGAACTAAAATCATTCCATGTGTGCCTCAACAAAAGCATTAATGCCGATGGGAAGGAAGCTGATCATAATGAGTGGTCCAGTAGTGATGAGGACGCTGCAGTAATCAGTATACTAATAAATCACGGTTGAATGCCACTTAAGTTTTGATGGTGAGGCAGGAGTAAATAGATGTACAAGGATAGATAGTTTGGGAACACTCAGAAAATTGTCTGAACAATTGTCAATTCTTATTTCCACCCCTGTTTGAGATATCTCAAACTGTCCCCTTCGACCAGCAAGGCTCTGAAGTTAATTAAACATCATTAAACACTTCCGCATTGCGAGTGATCTACTGCATATGGAAAATACTTTAACTTCATGTCAACTGAATCACCATCACAGTATGCATAGCAGTGCTGTGTTGATCCAATATACAATGTACAATTGCACCAGTGGGTCCCAGCAGAAATCTCTTAAGTTTGTGCATTTTGGCATTGCTTTACAAATCTCGCACTAGATTTGGGACACAATTGAGTGCACATAAAAAACAGTGAGTCATGTTTACACCTAACCACAAACCACAGTTTATATAGCTATGGCTACTTGTTGAGTTGTGCTCAAGTGGTGTTACGTGTATATAAAGATACTTTACTTTGGTGATAGAAAATGGAAAAAATGGCATCCATACGTTCAATCACATGTGGTTCCCAGGGATACTTCATACTACAAAGCTTTATATTGCACAAACATAGAGTACACTTTGGTAAAAAATTTAAAAGTTGTAGTATTGCCCTGCAAGTGACCTCAATTTTGTAAACTGTGTTATAACACATTTATTTTTAACCCTTCAATCCCCCACATATTTAGGTTGTACATAGTAAGAGCATCGATTTGATACCAAATATACCACTGAGAAGATACTATATTATTCATGAAATAATTAATTATTCACAGTGGTGTATTTCCTAAACCAACAATGTTATTGAACTTATTTTGGGGGCAAAAGTCACATTCATATCAGAACATAAATATATACATGTATGAGAAGTTGTATAGAAAAGCTTCATGCTGGTGCTGGCCGGCCATGGAATGACTCACAAGCGTCAAAATGCCACGTTGTACCATATGATGTGCACCCAGTAAATTATCAAAAAAATTAGGCTAAACAGCTTTTGCGAGAAGCTTGCATAGAGAGGTTGCAGTGTCATACCAGTATGAGCAGGGGCCATGTTTTTTGGTGTGTCCAGTTCTGTTACAGAATGTTTCCAATCTGTAACAGATTACTTACAACCTGTAACAGAACTGGGGACACCACAAAACATGGTCACCGCTCTTCCCGGGATGACACTACAACCTACCGTATTCAGCATTGGAGGAATACCGTTAATCCAATTCAACACATTAAAATCATTCTGTGCATAAGCAGCAAAGACAAAGAATGGGCTATTCCATTGAATGACCGTAAGGGGTACTGATGACACTACAATAAATCACCCCAGACAATTAATAAATTCCCCTGGATATTACGAATATCAAAGTTAACCACCATTAATAACTGTTTATCCGTCAGTACCCCTGTACTATCATTGGGCTATTCTATTATTTAACCGTACACCCCTATAGAAGACAATAATTGCTAACGTAACCCACACGCTTCTATTATGCCTCTAACACCCCGGGACAGGCATTTAAATGACCACCCCCGAGACATATTCCCTAAACCCCCCCCCCCCCCCCCCCCCCTGGACACCATTTATTGTCATCTGTAGGAGTGTAACGGAATAGCCCATTGAATGGAATAGCCCAATACGTCTTAACATACATGTAGATTGAATACCTTTATACGGTACCGTAAGGTAATCACATAATATCTATGGTCTTAATTAGCGGTAGCACTCTAAAGTTTGAAGGTTAGCGCGTTGTTTCATGCGCGCCTAATAACTACAGTCTGTCAAGTGTAAGCAAACTGGCGTCTTCAAAAAGTACGGCCCACCTGATCTGTTACGTTTACCGACACACCGCGGGTAGTCAGCAGTCTCCTCACGGTGGCGATGTCCCCATCACGTGCAGCAGACAGCAGCTGTGTTGCTGCCTGTGCGTACCAATTAACATTATATACACGTTGACACAACGGTCATTCCTCACCTGTCCCATATTGGTACCGTATTTCTATTTATCGAGGCCGTGTAATATTTTTTGCGTATTAGAAATCGGAACAATGTTCCAAATTAGATCAGAGATAATATGATGAGATGCCAGGGGCGGATACAGGAGTTTCCAAAAGGGGGGTTGAGACCCGCGATACGAAATGCGAAGGGGGGGTTGCCGCTTCAGGTCCGATACAAAAAGCGTGGGGGGGGAGGGGGGGTGCTGTCCGCTTTAGGCCCGACGCGAAAAGCAGGGGGAGGGGGGGGGTGTTGTCCGCTTCAGGCCCGATACGAAAAGCGAACGAGGGGGGGGGGGGGGGGGGTGATGGCTGTCCGGCGCTTCAGGCCTGATACAAAAAGCGGGGAGGGGTGGGAGGGGGGGGGGGGGGGGGGTTTGTTTAGCAGATGAGGGGGCGGTACCTTATATGAAAGGGGGGGGTTGCAACTCCCAAATCCCCCCCCCCCCCCCCCCCCCCCCGGTCTGGATCCGCCTCTGGATGCAGTATGATGAAGTCGGTAAAAAAAAAACTTTGGCTCTGTAATATCGATTGATATCGCAAAGAAGAACAGTTTTGCGTTTGTTCCGTACCATAGCACTGTGCGCTTTTAGAGAACAAAAATAGAGATGTCAACGTAATACGTAATTTATTCCGTGAGACGGAATTCTGTCTGTCAGACCGCTTTCAAAACAGACAAGGGCTACTTCCGTCTCACGGATAAATTACGTAAGATGACGTCTCTGAAAATACTCATGCCCGTTGCTCGTACCCAGACCAATCCTAAATTTCTCCGTAGACAGGAACGTTTGCAAGTGTACCAATCGCTTCATGATGTGTCCGCATGTTATCTTGAGGGGTTTTTTTGACCATAGAATGTCTATGGTTAGACATCGAACTCATGGGACAATTAACTGAGCCAGTAGTACCTTATATGGTATTCGGCTAGGAATAGCCAGCTATTCTACGATAGCGTGCTAATTAATAATAATTCACGTGTCGCGAGTGGGATTCAAAAGTCTTTATTCGTTGTGGAACGGAGGCAGAGATACAATCTCTGCCGAAGGTAAGATCATCTGAGCTGTTTGACGATTTCAGGGTACATACATGTTCAGCTGCAAGTCTACATGTCCGACCCCACATTACTAAGCGGTTAAGAAAATGTAGTGGAGCACTGATACATAGGTAGTTCTGAAAGGAAGGTCTCCTGACGAAAATTCAAACAATTATTGTTAACATCCACTCCATGAGAAACGAGTACTCGTTTTTTGGAAACAGTCAAAATGAAAACTAAATATCAAATCAAGAGCCCTATTCTTGCATATTTTGATAGTCCAATCACTGCTGCGATGTACTCTGGATCATTAGGGCTATTCTGTATTTGGGCACGCCCATGCAATTGACTATATCAATTCGATCGTGGTTATCCGTAGTGTAAGGCTAATCGGAGTGTAATTCTTTTTACTATATACAATCATTTTAGTTACGAAACGCAATCAAATTAATATGTCGAAATCAAGATATAGCAGTTTTTAGTTGCTGAGGAGCCGTTCAATTTGCTTTTGCGGTTGAAGGTTTGAGGGTGAGTCCGATGTAGCGAAAAGTTCACAGCGTTGTTCTCCTAAAAAGGCTGTATGTGGACGATGCAATTCTGGTATCTGCGGTGTCCTAAACTTTTAGGTCGTCCACGGAAGAATAGTGAAATTGATCCTATAATGCTGCAACCCTGACGGTTATATTTATGCGACGTATGCGAGTGGCACTTTCAGCTAATCAGATCGGGCTTGTGGTTATATCAATAATCTTATGGACCAACAAGCAGGGAAGACATTATTCAGTGAATTTGATTGGGCTAAGGATCCTTGTCTTTTAGAGCCTCTACATTTGTGTTTCTCTATAAAATGATGGTGCAGAACTCAGATTATTTTGTCACTAGCTCATTTGTTGTGCCGACTAATAACTCTTGGTGATACTTCAAGAGACCTCTATGAAGGTAAGCTGCATCTACCCTATAGTTTGAAATAGCAAGATCTGATTTTATATTTCCAGTTGCTGGTGCTAGTGAAGGCAATGAAGTGGACGCTCTATCCTATTGCATTAAAGACCCATCTGAACAATTGCATGAATAGAAAAAGGTATGATATTATCAGCAGAGAAATGTGGGCCCAAAAACATCCATCCCTGCATGCCCGTTTTTTTCCTTGCACATATCAATGGACTACCCTGCTCCTATGTGCAGCAATTGATGCCTGATTAGAAGGTAGTTGGGCGTATTGTCTAAACAATCAACATCCTCATCTTAGTAAAAGAGTTCAGTGAAGAATTCATAGCACAATGCTGGAATGAAGGTTTAGAACAGGCTGTAAAGGGAAGCAAAATTAAATGCTGGCGGCCATCATATTTAAAGTGTCTGCAGTGCACGTGGCTGTGCAAGCCAGACTTTATGCTCCATACAAAGATGGACATTTGTTGCTATTAGAGGTCCCTTTTTTTGAGTGGTATATATTGCATTGCGCCACAGCATTTAGTATGTAGAGTTGTGCAGAGTCTGCACATCAACTGTATGCAGATGAGTATTGTTGAAGTGTTCGTATGCAGAGGTCTGCATATGAACACTTCAATGATTCCCGTCTGCATACGGTTGAAATGCAGACTCTGCACAACTCAGCATACTAAATGCTGTGGCGCAATGTTGGCATATAGCTATGTGGTGGCAAACAGTGAAAAGGTCTACACCATTATAGTAAATGTGCAGCATTCATACAACTATGCATACACAAAGCAGTTCAAATAGCTAGCAAAGTAATGAATAGGACTGCACACACACACACACACACACACACACGTCTCTACGTACACTTATATCTTGCACCACTAACTGCCTTTAAGTTACATTCCTTGTGTTTGTTCATATATACTTGCATTGTCAAGAGTTGCCATGTCAACATGCTCATTAACTGTTTTTCCTGTATCCTCCAGTTGCACCTTCACATGTTTTGCACATGACTCATATACCACTGAGGGAACTTGGCTTTGATCAACATTGGGTCCTTTGGCAGCCATCTTCCTCCTCATGATCCTGTGTGAGTGCAAGCCCATGAACTATTGCACATGTATAGATGTGAGGAATTAGTATATACACTTACGCACTTTCCTATCCAGTTAAGTATATTGGGAGGGGGGGGGGGGGGGGGGAAGGAGATAGAGTAAACAGGAGCAAATGTTGCCATAATCTGGAGCAACCATTAGAAGACTGGCAACAGCATTTCACTGAAGGGCTAGTCAAGAAAATATTAGGATTTTATCGCAATGAGTGGACCACAGTGGATGTAGCAAGACTTGTTGATGCGAAATGGAATGGTCAGATATGGTATAGGTATATAGCTCATCTACCAGCTTTAAAATTGGATTGATGACTGGTTGCATGGCAACATCTTAAAACGATAACAATATGCCTTCAAACTATTTGTACTAGACACATGCACTGCACACTTGCTCTACGTGGACTGCACCGAGCTTTAAAGCTGGCAGCCATTTTTATGGCAAACATTAATTCTACTTTGGGCTATGATCCCCTTAAAGGTATATGGTATTGGCACTTAGGTTGAACTACAATCATTGCCACATGTTAGCATAAATGATGTCAGCTAACTGCAAGGGCCTAGGGAATCCCGCTGTATACTGCCAGTGGGTGCCCATGTGCGGGCTACATAAAACTAAACTGCCAGGCATTATGTACTTACAATTCAGTTCAGTGTAAGACAGTTTTGCCACGTATTCAATAATATTAGATGGCAACCAGACTAGTTGACAGTACACCAATGGATAGCCGTCCAATAAAGCCACCAGTAACTGGTCCTGCCTGAACACTGACTGCTTGTGGAGCACTCATAACCGGATACACCTTGAATGTATGACCATTAGCAATGAGAGTTGGGGAGCCCTGCACCAGTAACCATGCAACCAGTTGTGCTGCTAAAGTAGACCCCGTGATGTCTGCAGAAGCAGAGGAATACGATATGGTGGCAGTGTACAATAATGCCTGACCACCTGAAGTACAGGTAATGGAGTTTTTGATGTCTTCTTCATCCAAACACACTGCGCCACAGCATTTAGTATGCAGAGCTGTGCAGAGTCTGCATTTCAACCGTATGCAGACGGATATCATTGAAGTGTTCGTTTGCAGACGTCTGCATACGAACACTTCAACAATACTCATCTGCGTATGGTTGGCATGCAGACTCTGCACAACTCTGCATACTAAATGCTGTGGCGCAGTGAAACTGATGGTCACCTGGTACACCAGCTGAACATGGTAACCTGGTACACTAGCCAGCTAACATGGTCATCAGGTACACCAGCCAGCCAAACATGAAGTGGACCAGTGGATGGGACTATGAAGTTGACCATTGTATAGGACTATGAAATGGACCAGTGCATGAGGCTTTGAAGTGGACCAGTGGATGGGGCTATGAAGTGGACCAGTGTATGGAGCTATGTAAGAGGATGGTCCCATACACTGGTCCACTACATAGCCCCATACACTGGTCCACTTCCTACACTGGGTAAAAAGGGCTATTATACGATACTGTAT
The DNA here is from genome assembly GCA_963681505.1 of Eunapius fragilis. Taxonomy (NCBI): domain Eukaryota; kingdom Metazoa; phylum Porifera; class Demospongiae; order Spongillida; family Spongillidae; genus Eunapius; species Eunapius fragilis. The sequence continues at coordinate 2,251,501 of OY811972.1, forward strand.
AACAGTGAGTATGGAGACGTTATACGTAATATTGCGTATAACGTCTTCATACACACCGTTATACATATGTTATACGCTGCTAATTAATGTTATACACAGCGTATAACAACCTTTTTTACACAGTGCTAGCCCCTTGCACTGGTTCACTTCATAGTCCCATGCACTGGTCCACTTCAAAGCCCCATGCACTGGTCCATTTCATAGTCCCATACACTGGTCCACTTCATAGCCCCATCCATTAGTCCACTTCAAAGCCCCATGCACTGGTCCATTTCATAGTCCCTTACACTGGTCCACTTCATGTCCCATGCACTGGCAGTCCCATCCACTGGTCCACTTCATGTTTTGCTGGTGCATGGTGTACCAGGTGACCATATCCTGCTGGCTAGTGTACCAGGTGACCATGTTTGGCTGGTGTACGAGGTGACCATGTTTGGCTGGTGTACCAGGTGAACATGTTTGGCTGGCTAGTGTACCAGTCGTACCCACCTCCTCATCCTGGGTGGTCATGCACATTGATGTTGATGGGTTTGGTCTATAAAACACAATTACTACACATTGTATAAACAACACATATTCAAGATATCCTTACAACTTGCTATTTTCAAATCACAATATTTATAAACAAGTACAATGATTCTAGTATCAGTTGCTTGCGCAGGTAACCCCACCCCCATGAGGGCAATATTTGATGGAAGGTATGGGTAGCTATGGTTGTTACATAGGATGTCCTATCCACCAATTGGTTGGAGGTATGGAATTCACAGGTATAGGTTAACTTGCATATTTAGGTCAACATTTAGAAGGCAGATGTTGTATCGTGGTACACTGGTGAAATGGAAAAAAGAGGTCTCTGATGATGAAACATTCAATTAAGGCATGTGATTGGTTTCAGATCATAAATAATCGATGAGCTTTTGAACTTCTCCTGTGGCATATTCATCCTTACTAGATTCCTCAGTTTAGTCCACACTAGATTCTTCAGTTTAAAACATCCGATACATGGTGTTACAACTGTCCTCGCATTTAAACATGGTGGTGTAGGAACCGAAGCGCACAGGAGTCATGGAGACAATTGCACCCATACTTCTGTCTGTGGGAGGGTATTGACCCCAGTGACCTTAATTTATGTAGTAAGGGAGGGGGTGGGAGTGGGAGGGGGGAACTACTACCATAGTGTCTCTGGTGCTACATACCATCTTAATTTAGGTAGTTCTTTCTTTCCGCTCTCCACCTATACATCTGTTTTCTCGAAGATTTGCTGCTGTATAATTGTGCAAACAGGACATGGCTTTGCTGCTGGTCCCAGTAATCATTGGCCCCTTGTGCTCTATCTGTCCATTTTTAAATCTAATTGGCTACACAAATACATGTCTAGGGGGTCTTGTAAGGTCTGTAAATATCATGTCTCGGAGTTGGTAGTCACAAGTGACCCCTCGTCACAGTAATTACCAGTAAAGGCAAGGGTTCACTGTAAATGTCTCTGAGATGAGCACATTATTCACCATAGATTCTGTCACTAGCTAGAACTCCTCTTTTGCCAATTCCAGGACCTGCTACTGATTGTAGGTTACTCATTGGACATTCAGTCCTCCCTCCACTGTACACTTCCACCACCACATCACGTATTAATGCGTATGTCAAATTTTCATATCACTACAAATTTACACATGTGCCGTGCAAAAAGAATTAAATCTTCGTACCTTGCAGTATTCATATAACTACACATGCAAAAAGCAGTTCAAATAGCTAGCAAACTAATGAATATGACTGCCCACACACACATGCATGTCTCTACGTACACTTATATCTTGCACCACTAACTGCCTTTAAGTTACATTCCTTGTGTTTGTTCATATATATTTGCATCGTCAAGAGTGGCTATGTCAAGCTGCTCATAAACTGTTTTTCCTGTATCCTCCAGTTGCACCTTCACATGGTCTGCACGTGACTCATATACCACTGAGGGAACTTGGCTTTGGTCAACGTTGGGTCCTTTGGCAGCCATCTTCCTCCTCATGATCCTGTGTGTGTGCAAGCCCGTGAACTACTGTTGTGAGGAATTAGTAACATACTCTTATGCAGTCCTATGTCCATTTAACAAATTGGAGATGGGGAAGAGGGAGGTGGAGTAAACACGAGTGGATATGACCGATATGTCCCTTATCAGGAGCAGCTGTCAAAAGGCCGCAAACACATGCATGCACAAATAGCATTCAACAGAAGTCTAGTCAAGAAGGTATATGACATTATATCAATGACACTGGACCACAGTGGATGGACTCGTATGTGTATAGCAAAGTTTGTTCAAGTAAATGCTATCGGCCTGTTCTAACAATGGTTACATGGTTTGTTTCTATCTGCTCTGCAGTGCACATGGAATGGCATGGCCATACATGGTGTTGGTATATTCCTGCTTATCCCTGATATAGGCACTTTTGTTGAAATTCAAACATTATCACACGTTAGAATCATGGCTATAAATGATGCTAGCTAACTGAAAGGCCTAGGTAATCCCGCTGTATACTCCAGTGGGGTACTGTTACATAACTAAACTGCTAGTCATAATGCACTTTAAATTGAGTTCAGTATAAGATGTTTTGCCATAAGGATTATCATAATTTCTTAAAATCTTGTTAACCCATCTAAAGGTGATCTAGACACTTATAATCAATGCTCATTTCATTAAAATTGGATTTCAAGGACTTTAGCAGTACAGTGCAGAATATTACGAAAGGAATAACTTACATGTACGCTGCAATGGCCACCAGAATAGCTGACAGTACACCAATGGATAGCCCCCAAATAAAGGCACCAGTAACTGGTCCTGCTTGACTGCTGACTGCTTGTGGAGCACAAGTATGACCATTAGCAGTGAGATTTGGGAAGCCCTGCACCGGTAACCATGCAACCAGTTGTGCTGCTAAAGTAGACCCTGTGATGTCTCCAGAAGCAGAGGAATACGATATGGTGGCAGTGTACAATAATGCCTGACCACATGAAGTACAGGTAATGGAGTTTTTGATGTCTGCTTCATCCAAACTGATCTTGTACAAACGAGTAAGAACTATAGTGATATTAGCTTTGATTGAGGCAGCCATAGTAGCAAGTTGAGTATACTGAAATAAAATGATTGCATGTGTATTCAATGAAAAAAAAATTAGGAAGGACAAGCAAGATAAACCCCATCACTTGTATGTATTCAAATGGATGACTAACCATTGCCTCACATCTCTGAGATAGATAATCTGATTATTGATGTGACAGATATAATTCAAAAAATTAAACTATACTAGGCTTGTGATTGTATAAATCATACAGCTTGTGCAATACATGAATCCATTTTTAGCTTATAAAGTGCTACTGATTTTTATAAGTATGTTTTTCTTTTCTCTCCTCCTCTTCCTTATCCATCCTCCCTCCACTTCTTTTCGTTGTCATATACTTTCTTTAGACACAATTGGTGCAATTATCAAAACATTTAGAGTTCATTTGTTATCATATAGTATCTCTTACAGATATAACGCATGGTCCTTAAACGTTATTACAATCTCTATGTAGGGGGTTCTGAGGACTCATTACATTATTGTGACTTTGGCATTACACATAGCTCTAGTAGTGATTACCGTTTATATACCAATGTCTTGTATAATTGATGTCTAAATACACAAAACAGCATTGCAGTTGTACTCTATGCTGAGGAATAGAGTGAACACTGGAATGAACACTGTGCAGTCCTTAAATGTATTGTGACAAACTATTTAGTTCAGACCTATGGTTAGTGACAGGTCTGGATATACTGACCCCACAACAGTCATAGATGAATTAGGTGAATGGTCAGAAGAACTAGACCATACATTGAAAGGTGCAGGATGTAAAATTTCATAACTGAGAGGAGCTATTCAGATATAAGGTTTTTTATTGCACTTCCTTTTAATGTGACATCATACATCAGCTGAGGCATGCATTTTGCTTACACTCAGGTATGAACATGTCCCCCCACTGGTGTACCGGAGCTCCAACTGGATGTTACCTAAGATGAAGTGTGTAAGGAAACGAAGCCGAGAACCAACGACCCAACGTACACAATAGCTAGAACACGCCAAAACGATTCCAATCCAAGCACCACGCATACGCTAGTCAATCAATACAAAATTACACTATTGTTCTAACATTTGTTCCCCCTTTTTTTTCCAGTTATTTTGCCCTAGGATCCTGCAGATATTTGTCATATGGACGCACAGGTGGTCTGCGATTTCTTCTTGGTCTCGAGGACACCAGACCCCCAACAGAGGTATCGCCATTTCCTGTTTTATCAGGAGCCACATTTGTTTCTGATCCACCCACAGTTTCATTTACCTCTTGACCAACTGAACCTTGCCGAGGCAAAGACACCACCGACTGCAACTCAGGTTCATTCTCCTCTGAAGGGACCATCACTGGGGATGGAGAATCTGGATTGTTTACTATGTCTCTTTGTGGGTGTGTATCACTGCAATCACTGTGGTTGAAGTGTGTATAATGCATTAAAGTGTCACGCTCCTCTATCACTGGCTCATCTGCTGGCTCATCTGACTGCTCCTTATGTCGTACACGCAATTGGTCTGCATGTTTCCTTCGAACGACCCCGTTAATATCCACCAGATATGAGTAATCTGAATATCGCTTCTTGATAATGCCAGCTACGTAGCCCTGTTGAGATGGTTTCTGAACCCATACCGCCTCATCCTGGAAAAACCAACGTGGTTGTGCTTTGTTATCATGATACAGTTTTTGCATTACTGATGACTTGTCTGAAGAACTATTTGCATCAGGCTTTAGTAGATCCAGCTTGGATCTTAACCGATGCCCCATTAGCAACTCGGCTGGAGAGCGTCCTGTGGATTTGTGTGGTGTGTTACGATAAGACAGCAAGAATCTTTGTAAACGTAAGTCTAGATCAGCAGAGCTGTTCTTTCCAGCCCTGAGTCGTTCTTTGAAAGTTCTTACCATTCTTTCAGCTAGGCCATTAGTCTTAGGATGGTATGGAGTAGATTTGATGTGTGTGATATAGTTTTGGTTACAAAAATCTTGAAATTCCTGAGACACAAACTGAGGGCTATTGTCAGACACAATAACTTTTGGAATGCCCAGTTGGCAAAATATCTCCCTCAGTAGCTTGTTTGTAGTTATAGCTGTCATAGATGTACTGCGTTTAATCTCAACCCATGTAGAATATGAATCCACAACAACCAACCAATACATGCCCTCAAACGGCCCAGCGTAATCAATATGAATCCGAGCCCAAGGTTCAGAGGGTGAATTCCAGGAATAGAGGAGTGTTTCTGGTGCCCGCGGTCTGTTTTCTTGACAAGAGTAACATCCTTTCAAAAATACCTCGATTTCCGAGTCAATACGGGGCCACCAAACATAAAACCGTGCCAATGCTCTCATGGCCCAAACTCCTGGATGTCCCTCATGCAGGAGTGTTAGGACCTTTTTACGCAGTGAATAGGGGACTACAATTCTTCCACTCCAAAGAAGAATACCATTTTCAAATGACAGTGATTCCCTCTTCTCCCAAAATGTGGTAAACTCAGGTGAGACCTTTGATCTGTCCACTGGCCATCTCCGATCCACATAAGCTATAACCCTCTTTAGAACCTCATCCCTTTGAGACTCTCTTTGCAAGTCCTTCCTGGTCAATGATAGGTCTCCCAAACGCACATTCAACAACACATCAGACTCTCCTACCCTTTCAGCAGCAGATGCATTGGTGGAACTCAAGGGTAGCCTAGACAAAAAGTCAGCAACAACATTCTCCTTCCCTTGCACCACCTTCAGTTCATAATCATAAGCACTCAGTGTCAGTGCCCAACGCTGCAATCGATTTGCCACCATTCTTGGAATTTCCCTGTGTGCCCCAAGAATCCGCTCCAATGGTTTGTGATCAGTTTGTAAAGAAAAGTGACGACCATATACATACTGATGAAATTTAATGATTCCGAACACAATAGCCAAGGCTTCCTTGTCTATGGCTGCATACTGCTGCTCCCTCTTGCTCAGCCTCCTAGAAGCATAGGCTACAGGTTTTTCGGTACCATCAGGGAACTTGTGTGACAAAACAGCACCAACCCCCAAATCACTTGCGTCAGTTGTGACAATCACTGGTAGCTCCAAACTATAATGTATCAGGGTGTCTTTTGATGTCAATAGGTGCTTTAATTTTGTGAACAACCGATCATGTGTCGCCTTCCATGCCCACTTAGTTTCCACTTTAACCAAGTCGTGTAATGGAGCACACATAGCCTGTAAATGAGGAATGAACCGGGAATAATAATTCACTGACCCCAAAAAGGACCGGAGCTCCTTTTTGTTGCTAGGAGTAGGCATGCATTTTATAGCCTGAAGATGCTCCTCTGTTGGATGAATCCCCTGTTCATCAATACGATGACCCAGATAACTAATTTCTTTTTGAAAGAACGCACATTTTGACTTTCTGATTCGTATATTTGATAGCCTTAATCTGTGGAAAATATCACGCAAGATCTTGAAATGTTCTTCCTTTGATTTTCCGCCAACAAGAATATCATCAATGAAAATAGCTGTATAAGGTATTCCTTCCAGGATTTTTTCCATAGTCTTTTGAAAATATGCTGGAGCAAAATTAACTCCAAAAGGTAACCTCTTGTACTGAAAATACCCAATGTGCGTTGCAATAACAAAATACTTTCGAGACTGTTCGTCTACTTCCATCTGTAAATAAGCCTCAGAAAGATCAATCTTTGTAAAATGTTTACTACCTGTGATTTTAGACATAAGATCCTCAAATCTAGGCAGTGGGTGAGGGTCAACATATATGCATGGATTTAGTGTAGCCTTGAAGTCACCACAAATCCTAATGGCGCCAGAAGCTTTTCTCACACACACAATTGGCGAGGCCCATTCCACAGGGTGGCTTTGAGTATCCACTGGTTCAATAACACTCTTGTCCACTAACCGTCTTAGCTCAATTTCCACAGACTCCTTCATTGCAAATGGTAATGGCCGGGCTGAGTAAACCTTGGGAGTAATGTTGCTTTTTAAATGTACCACCGCTTTATGTCCTTTTATTACACCTAGGTCATCACCGAATAGCTCTTGATATTCACTAATCAAAGCTTCCAATTCAATCTCAGATTGCTTTTGTGGCTCACCCAGCTGATTTACACTGTCCAGTCTCACCACAGATGGTAATTCCAACCCAAAACTAAGGCACCAATCCAATCCAAAAAGCGGAAAGTCATGTTTCCTAACAACCACTACAGCCAGGTGTTGCACCTTCTCTTTCAGTTTCACTGCTACTACTGCCTCACCCCATGTGTCCACCGTCACATTGGTGTAAGCAACCAATGAACTTGTAGGTTTAAGGGGTGGAGACCCAATCTTAATCCACATGCGTTTACTAATAATGGATCTTGATGCACCCGGATCATAAAGCATGGTTATAGGTCTTCCGTTTAACTGAACTTCCACTTTGGCCGAAACTGACTTGATAGCCATTATGGTATTCAAGACCCTTGATTCCTCTTCACCACTGGAAGGTGTCCCTTCCCTGGTTTCTGTTTCAACTGAATTTACCTGTTTTCCTTTCCCCTTTTTCACAAAAGCCTTTCCAGACTTTATGCAAACTCGAGCAAAATGTCCTTCCAGTCCACATGTGTGACAGCTTGAGCTTGCCGCTGGGCATGACTCACCTTTCATGTGTCTGGGAAACCCACACTTCAAACAATCAACCCCTACATGTAAATCCCTCGTTTGCTCAAATCTCTGTTTACCTGTACCCATTTTATTTGGTTTGGCCTTAACCCTGCAGGTGGTTGTCTCCTGTTTAAGCTCACTTTTTGTCATAGCACGTATTTGTTGCTGTTGGGTAAAAGCCTGCTCCACTATTAATGCTGACTGCTCAACCTGTTGAAGTGTAGCGTCATTCGTTGGATGTAGTCTAAAAATTTCCTGTTGCCATGAATCATTGCTTATGCCAATCACCAACTGATCTCTTAACCTTTCATCTAAGGATTGGCCAAAAGCGCATTTCCCAGCAATTGCACGTAATGAAATCAAAAACTGTGTTACAGTTTCTTCCTCTTTCCGGTGACGTAGCGTGAATTTCACCCTTTCTGCAATCACACAAGTGTCCTTCTTGAAATGAGTTTGCAGGGTGCGTTTTAAATCGACATACGTCTTCGTGTTGACAGCATCCGGTCTAAAATGGTCGACCAATACCTTAAAAGCATCGGGTCCAATTCGGGATAACAGAAGACTCCTACGGGCATCAGCCGTGGCATCGCCTTGAAGCAAATTGTGAAGGTCCAATTCGGTCTCAAAACGTTGAATGTAATAATCAAATTCTTCCACCGCTACATCAAAACGCTCAAACCTGAAACGTTGCACTGCCTGTCGTATGGCGTTTGCATCCATGACCCTCGTCGCCAATAAATGTAAGGAAACGAAGCCGAGAACCAACGACCCAACGTACACAATAGCTAGAACACGCCAAAACGATTCCAATCCAAGCACCACGCATGCGCTAGTCAATCAATACAAAATTACACTATTGTTCTAACAAAGTGTAATATCAAACACATATCACATACCCAACAGCTCACCTTCTCCCTTGATGAGCAAACTTCTCTCTGTTACCAGGACTGTGTTATCAACAGAGCACACATACAGACCATAGGGATTAGATGGTGTGGTTGTGTCAATTGTCACCACATTGGTTCCCTCTGCCACTGTCTGTCCATTCTTTATCCACCTGGAGGTAACAAATGGTGGATAGCCTCCCTGAGAGGTACACGTCAGAACTGTGTGGCCTGTGATACGGATTGACATATCTGTACTTGGTATACTGATGTTATTGTATGCTACCAGCACCTGAGGTTGAGCTGAAATCAGAATTACATGTGTAAAAACGCCTGCCTGACATATTACAATATCTTGTTACATACTTGCATTGGCAAATCTGATGCGAGATGAATCCAGCTGTATGTATGAGATACCAAATGTCCCTCTGACAAATCTGTAGTAATCATAAGGACAATAGAAAAGAGAACTGCCAGAGCCATAAGGGTAGAGGTAGTAGTATGGATCAATCACGAGGCTAGCATCCAGATAGCCACTATCTAGACTGCTGACAGGAGGAATGGTAGCATTTTGGTATGCACTGTTGGCTCCAGTCAGCAGTACACCACTAGAGGTCTGTATGCCACTGGGTGCCTCCAGTCCATTGTAATACAGCATAGAGGTAACATATGAGTAGGTTATGTAGTTCCATATGTACTCCGGTCCTGGCAATGTTGCCCAATTAAGTTGTATTGACAGTGGACCTCCAGAAGTCAGTGGTATGACTTGTGAGGAAATAGGATGGTCCGATCCATACAAACCTAATTTAACACCTTTGAATAGATGACATGTTTCACACAAAAGGAATGAACCATTACCATCTGATGCAGTAACTGTAAACTTCAGACCAGCAAAAATGGGGTACTTTCTCAGTGAACCCAACATTCTGGCTTCACATTTTTCCTGCCTATTGCTGGTGACCACACCCATATGTTTAACTTCATAAGTACCAGCATCTGATTCAACAGTATTCATGATGGTCAGAGTGGTACTGTCTGGACTTATCATGACTCGACCTCCTGCTGTTATAGGATTGCCCTCATGGTACCAAGTAAGTGATCTCAAGTACTGGGTGACATCAATTTCTGTGACATTTACACTCAAAACAATGCTTTGAGGTGGAACAAATGGTATGGCAGGATTGAGGTTTGAGGTGATAAGACCTGTGGGGTAATAAGGAATTGATGGTACATTTTGCAATATCACTTACTTTGTACACTAATGTCTGCCTTTCCAACTCCAAGTGTGGATGTCCCACTGTTCACAACACAGTAGTAATGTCCAATGCTGGGATGATTGAGGCCAATGGTCACAGTAGCATTGGAGGCCTGAGGGCTATCTGAGTATAATGTACTTGAATACAAGGCTGCCCTCCAAGTGTAGGTTACTCCAGGTGGGAGAGGAGGATTAGAGTGGCAGTAAAGAGCTACAGTTGAGCCAATAGTGAAGGGACCATTGGGAGGATCAGTGGTAACTGTGACATCATAGAACACTTGGTCTGTTAGGTGGAGTGAAATACAATTCAACATTTTATGTATCAGTGCATTTATAAATATTGTATAAATAAGTACAACAGACATAAAAACACATCAATATCATCAATAGCTGTATGGCTGTAAGCCATCATTACCATTGAGGCATGATATAACAGCATCCTTGTCATGACCACAGTTGAGAGTATTAACATTTCCAAAGATACACTCTCTCATATGGGATTCACTACCAATACATGATATGCTGCTAAGAACTGGACCAGTGTTTGTACGATATTTCCCTGATGATATTGTAACACCTTGAATAATTGAACAAGTTAATGCACAGCACACTCATAGATAATAATGCACAAACCTTTAGTATTGATGCCAAGTGATCTGCATATTATCAGAGCAGCTGTCTTGTTAACTCCAGTCACACACACACTTGCCCAAAATCCATCTCTCTTACATATTTTTAACCTTCCCTCTCTGGTTGATGGACCATCAGCTAAAAGTACATCACCATTGGAGCACTCTGGGATGTTTGTGGAGGGCCCAAGACATGATACCCCTGCACTGTTATTTGATGTGCTGTAAAGAGTGATTCCAATCTGGTTACGGATATTGTAGTTTGTTAGCCTTGGAACTGAGCTGTAAGAGCACTGTACAATGGAAGCTTCATTTCCACTGCAGTAGACATTAAAAACTTCAAGTAATGTTGTTCCTTTACCAAAGTATGATCCTCCATATGGCACTGCCCCTGTTGATTGAATTTAATTAGATGCAGTGACTAACGTTAAATGGTTCTTGTACTCACATTGGTATGGATATCCAAGCTGTCTGCACACCACCAGGGCATCATTGTAGCTCCACCCACTGTCATAGATAGCCACCCACACTCTACTACGGCACACTTCAACACGTCCTTCATATGCAGTACTACCATCAGCCAGACGTACTTGTCCCTCTGTGCAGTTTGAGCTCACTGTAAGATAGTATTAGCTACACGTGATATGCACCATTGTAAAATAATTACCATAACAACGAATTCCTACATCACTATAGTGACCATATGGTGCACTTGTAGAATAGCTGCAGTCTGTCAGACGAGCCACACTACCCAAGCAAGATAATGTTGTTATTACCAATGATCCTGTCCCATATCCATAGTATGGTGAATAGTAGTAGGGACTGCCATAATACTGTGCTGTGCCAACTAAAGGGAATATGGTAACTAATTAGCACCAGTAAAGCAGTGACTTAGTTACATGATGTGTTTCCAAACATTTGCTTGCAGGCAATGTTTGGAGCATTGGTATCCCAGCTATACTGTGCATAAAATGAGGTCCATGAACCATTGATACACATCTCCAGCCTTCCTTCAGTTGGAGTGTAGCCATTGACCAAGCGCAGACGTCTTGATTCACAAAGATCTTATTGAAGAGATGGTGTGGGGGGGGGGGGGTGGGGGGTGGGATGGAGATGTATAAAGAGTACCTCCCAATAGAAAATACTGGAAGAGAACTAGCTTGCAATGAGTTTAAAAAATGTAAACTTATGAGCATATAAATCATTTATTGTTGACACACAAATATTGGTATTGGCATGCGAAAAATTACAACATTGTTATACTCCTTAATTGAATTATTTTCCTGTCTAATGTTCTTGTCATTCTTTCCTCAAAAAACCTACCAACCATCTATAATTTATGTGAGAGAACAATCAGAGATGTGCCATGATATGGTTTAAGATCATGACATGTTTGCAGCTGCAAAACTACAAGAAACAGATTTGGAACTATTTATAGTAACTTCAAAAATCAAGCTGTGTTTTATCACTGTTCGTAACTCTGTATGGGAGATATAAAGTACCATGCAGAACAATTCCTTATGGCAATAGTTTATTAATCGTTTACAATAATATGTCATGCACAGATAGCACAGCTATTCACCTTGGCACTTTACTCCACTCTCCTGTCCTCTGTGGCAGTGATGAATACCAACAGGATATGAATATGAAGAGCAACTTAGCAAACTGCTTTCTGTACCACTGCAGTATGCACCATCCAACACAAATGGATTTTTACTTGGTCCAAATGGAGCAATTGAATAATATTCGGCACCTGCAGCATGTATTACAGATGGCATGCTAGTATGCAAGCTAGTGGAAAGATCTTTAAGCGTTCATTATTTATCTTACACAATTTATGCATATGTGTACTATTTTGAACTGTGAAGTAAACCTGTGCTTAATTCCTATGACCTATGGGGTGAGTAGTTAATCAATGCTTGTATATTAATATCACATACATACCCAGTTGCTAACAAAATTTCAGATCATAAATCTTGAATAATTCATTTTTTTCTTTTTTTAAAAAAGCCATTGATTTAAAAATTCAAAATCCAACCCAATCGTGAATGGTGTCTCTTCTAAAATTTAGAATGGCGTTAAACGATCGGGAAAATTGCACTGATCAATATCTTGATTATAGACTAGGTAAAATCAACTATCTGCATATTCTGATAGGAACAGGATTTTTTCGGGTACTTTGCAATTTTTGGCACTAGAGAGACACTGCTCCACTCAGTTTTATGTGTTTTTAACCCTGAAGGATACCAATCAGTTGGTATGGACGAGTGTAATAGTTCATAGTGTGTAAAAATAGAATACAATACAGAACAGTTGTGGCAATAAGTGCAGAGAATATGAAGGGCTGGGATCATTTAGCTCGGATGATATGTGGGCTTGAAAACTGATATCTTATTGCGGTTATGAATAACACACTACAAAGGCCTGATTTTGTCATAAAACATCCCACACAGTATGTATAAAATCCATAGCCCCATTTCCTTGTAGAGTTAATGTTCAAACTGATACATTCCTTGCACAATGGTCAAAATCTCGTAGAACATTCCATGCATGAATAGTTTCCTGCATGTTTCATGACAAACGATTAAGGCAAACCGCCATTCAATTTGATGTATATATATATATATATATATAATATATATAAATTTGGGTGGTAAAAATAGTGCATGTACATTGTTGCACAGCTACAGTACCAACAGAGCATGTAAAGTGCGACATGCTCTTATATGTACATCAGAACTACATGTATAGGGATTCGAACACTCCTGCAGAAAGATTACTACTTTCTTAGCCTAGCTTTTCCCAGGCCTTCAAGCCCGTAGAATTTCATATAGTGCTCAATTTCACACCGTGAGATATGCGTGACCCTATTCTAAATGCAGACGAAAAACAATCAGCTGTATGATACGAAACGCACATTGAAATCAAGTGACACAAACCACCGTGACCTTCATTACAAGGGGTGGGTGGGGGAAGACATTCAACCCCATTGACCCCCCCCCCACCCCCCCGGCTACGGCCCTGACATGTGACAGACGATTTTGAATTGAGGTTGAATCTGTCGCTACATAAAAAACATGATTTTCAGAGCAACGTTTTTAGACAAAGTAGGGGGACCTTCATTTACATGTCATAGCTTACTTTCAATTTTAGCTGTACCGAAATTAAACCAAATGGGAAAAATTTAGGCAGGGGGGGAACCTTTTTTTCAGCTGCAAAATAGGTGGATCACATGTTTCAAACAGGGACTGATTTTAAGAAGACAATATTGGTCCCCGAGCGATATTTGTTTAGGGGGGGGGGGAAGGGGGGAACCAGTTTTTACATGACAGAACACTTCTGTAAAATATGTTCTGTAGGGAGATTGGGAAGACTACAAATCAATCCATTTACCACAGAGCGACGATGGATGATAGGATGTTAATATATAGCTTCTTGAACTTCGAATAACATGAGCGGAGACATAAGATTTGTGTGAAAAGTCCCATATCATAGAAATGATGAATATGTACATACTTACATACCTGATCTTGAGAAATTCAGTTGTCTGCAAACGACTTCAGTAACTCCATAGGAATGGAGATTGCACACAGCCCCCCATATGGTGACTCCAGGACTGGACTGGACACATAGATCAATTCTCCCTTCTCGTGCTGTTGGTCCTCCAGCCAAACGAACCAATCCTGGTTGGCAGCCTTCAGAAAAAAAGGTTAGCCACAGGACATGCGTCCAGTTTCTAAAGCACGTGTGTGCATAATTTAGAGTAATGAGATGCACTGGTATTCCCAACACATTAACTTTCAGTTACAGCCCAACATAACCATAAGCACGAAGGGTGGGTGGGGGGGTTCCATTATAATGAAATACTAGCAATTAACTCAATTTACAGTTTGGTTGCCACAACTTGCCTTGGTTTATTGGGTAGTTTTCGCATCTCAGGCCAACACTGCTCCGTTGAGTAAAGGTGCCATAATAATAATAATTGTACATACTGCAGGACCATATAGATGCCTCATTTCCATTGCAATAAATATCGTTAATCACCACTATACCCGTGCCCTGTCCAAATGTGCTGCTATAGATAAATGCAGCTAGAAATGAAAACAAATCATAATAAACAGTTTCTAATATAATAAAATAATTAAATTACCCGGATTTTGAAATCCTAGCTGTCTGCAGACGACCTGACCGTCACGTGAGTCCCACGATCCACTCCCTCCATAAATCATCCCCCACTTTCCAGAGCTGCACACCTCCACATATCCCTCGTTCCCATCAGTGCCGTTAACCAAACGGACAGCTTGTCCACTGCAGGATTCTAAATATTAAGCGCAATAGTGAGGTATACTATATTCTTTATCATCTGCTGACCTGTTTGTACCACCTTCCCTCTACAGCTGACTCCCGCTCTTGAGGACAAGTCACATGACACACTGTAGCCATTGGAACAGCTGGCAATATAGCTTTCGTATCCATAGCATTCAAAACCATGAGAATACGTTGGTATTATGGGATAGCGTGAATAGCGGTAGTTATCAGCAGCGATGTCTGTGGTAAGGAATTCAAATGAACACTGAAATGATGTAAATCAACGTACTGGAGGTAGGGAAGCCTAGCTGTCTACAAACCACCAGTGCGTCCTGGTAGGTGAAATAGCCACCACACAATCCATTCCACTTGCCGCCATTGCATAATTCCACATTTCCTTCGGTGCTTACGTCACCACCACTCAATCGTACTTGACCGTTAGTACAGACCGATCCTTTGTGGAAATAAAAAAGTTATCTAATAGCATGTGCACGCTACTCTTACTTGAACAGTTGACACCAGCATCATTATAGCCCTGATAACATGGAGAGAAGTCCGCGATCAGGCTCTGGTAGTCACATTGAAACAGAGATAGCTCCGTGCCCCGGCAGTTTACGTTGTTCATGTACATTGCTTGAATTCCACTTGAATCAGAGTTCAATAGTGAATATGTACCTTTTTTAGAAGGGAAGGGGAGGGAGAGGGGGGGGGGGGGGGGCATGGGGCGTGGAAGTTATGTAAATAAGACGTTTTAGTCATCGATCAAGCAGGTATGAACATTCCGCTAAAGATATGAACAGTTGGCGACATGCATGCAAGTCTTCATTATATTATATGCATCATGGTGCCATATAATTTTAGCTCAGAAATCAATTGGTGTTGCAATGGTATATAAATATGAATTTCACTAGACCATGTAGCTAGTTCAGGCTTACAGTAACATGAATTGCACAGATTATAAATTATTGTATTACATGTACTTACTTGCACCAGTTGTTTGGTATCCCAGCTGTCTGCACACCACCGCGGCATCGTTGTTGTCCCATCCAGATCTACACACCTTACCCCAGTTCCCTCCAATGCAGACCTGTACTATCCCGTAGTAGGTGGTTCCACCAACAAGCCGGACAGATTCCTGGTAGCATCCAGTGAAGGCGACTGCGAGTATACAGGTGAGGAAATGGCTTGAATGGTTTGTATGCACGCATTGTGTCAGTATTTGCTCAGCTGTGTCTTTTAGTTCTGCATAGCAATTAATGCATGCATTAGCTTGTAGCAGCTATGTACATATATAGTACATGTAGTTGCATGGGACTGTCTCCGAGAAAACGATTTATCGCTATATTATAAGTGGGAAAGGGTCTGAGAAAATGCCGGTCCAATCGCGTTTATTTATGTAAAGTTACGTTTGAAGCGCTATATAATTTCCGAACGGTAAGTGCTATATTGACTTCCTATTTTCATCACTTAAAACTACATCATTATTCTTTGGTAGCATAGATTCTGGGGTCTTGCATCAATTTCGTGCCAGTGTTGCAACGTCCGTTACCACTTAGGGCTCAAATCCTTCTGCAGGTGCACTTCAAATGTGGTTTCACTGTTTGTATACCTAGACGGATCGTGCACCTATTGATATGTCCTGTTCATTAATTACTTGATTCTTTTTCTATATCTATAGCGAACGGAATTCGTTAAGGATTCAGTTCCCACCTGCCATCGCCTTACCAGAGATTAATATAAATATTATCCCCGGCCTTACGCACCGCGGTATGTACTGTGCCTACGGTAGGTACTTCAATATCGTACGTAAAAGTGGTGACCGTATTATACGACAAAAATTGTGACCGAAAATTTCAATTTAGCTATTGTATAGTGACAGGTCGGAAGACAGTTCTCGCTACTGAAGTAGTATTTTGGGTTTCTTTTGTATTCCTCTTACAAGGTACTCATCTTACTAAGTTTTGTTGTTGTCAAATGTAATTAGGCATAATGCATCGAGTTGATGTTGGCACGTAGAAAGATAGATACTTGGACTTTTTGGTGTATTTCGTTTTGGCATGAAAAGGCAGGATCAAAAAGATGAGGTGTTTGCTCTCTGGGTTAAGCAATACCTGTACGCTTAATACCATAAGTTCCGGCTGATTCCCACGGGGGTTCCAATAGGGCGTGCGTTGTGGCTTGAAACACTTCCAAATCGCCACTCTAAAGCTTTAGATTAGCAACAGCATGTTGTGAAATGCCCAATGTAGTAGAAACAGTCATGCCAAGTAAGACTAGTGTATGTTTGGTTTCATATTGAGCAATCTAAAAGTATTTCTAAATATAGCACACCTTATTATTAGAGAGGCACGGAGAAGCAGAGTGGATATCAACACATCCCATGATAATCTGTCTTGGCATAAAATATAGCTAAGCTAGTGTAATTCCCAGCCTTATTTTCTAAGGGTCTCGTGCCGAGGCCGAACAGTACCTAGTAAGCAATTTACATGTGAGCTATGATATTTGATTACCTTATTTCCACTAGAATGAAGACTATTTCAGATTTAAACAAGTTTGTAGATAATTTCAGAAATGATTTAGATGAGAATAATTGTTTAAGAGCACAGATTATAACGAAAGGGACTGGTGATTTACATGTATATGAAGATAACAAATAAAAATATAATAAAATGGTGGCATCTTTGGCTGTCACAAGTAATTTGAATATGCAGGCAATAAAAGATCAATCCAACACCTTGTTGAAAGAGTTGCAAATCTGAAAAAGCATGTTGCACAACATGAATGAGAATTGCAGACTCACAAAATCATTATCTAGGAAAGTTATAATTGAAAGCAAATTTTGATCACAACTAAGAGAGACCTCAAAAAAGATATGCTCACAAAAGAAAAACAGATTGAAAAACTTATTATGAGATTACGTCATTAAAACAAACTGCCAGTCAACTTGATATATCTCAGTTAAGGAAGTTCTTGACTGTAACTTGCATGATTGAGGTTATTAGAAAACAAATGGGAGTACATTGATGGTAGACTAGCTAACTTAACACCATAAAATGCACTTCAAACATTGTCTGCACCTGCACACAACATGTTTGCTGAGAAGACTCTAGGATTAGCGGACCATCATCTTAGAAGATCCTGGATTTGTTGATGGAAAGGTTACGACCAGAATTAACAGAACATTAGCTTGGCTGTCTAATAAGATCAAGCAAGAGCAAGATAAAATAGTGCAGTTCAGTATCCCACAGGCAAACAAAATGATGACTGCTTGGCAGAAACATGAAGAAAATATATCAAAGCAGCTAGATAAAAGACTTATAGACAAAAATCAGAAAAAAGATGCCAGTTTTCGACACAGAAAAAAACTTCGTAATGCATGTATTAGAAGGCAAGATAGAATTGCTGTTTAAATTCCAAGAGTTAAATGATGATCAAGCAAACAAATATATACTTCATGACACATTATCCATAAGTGGGCATTGCTTTGAACACATGTGGTTTGTGGATGAGCAAAACGTACCATATGAAGGTCATATAATCTCTGTAAAACTTTTATCAAAGTCCAACATTGCTAAACTTACTGCTACAAAATTGGAAGCCTGGTGAATCTGAAGAAGAAGGAGATGACGTTACAATGACAATTTTTGCGTTTTTGGTAGATGTCATAACTGGCGAATTGTACATAGATGAAATCGGTTTTTAGATGCATTTTACTCATTGTGTGTGTCCCTCTTATGTGCCAAACGACTGTGGTTCAATAATTTGCACAGTTACGTGAGCTACATGCAAGATAAGCACAACCGTCACAATTTTTTTTTACCGCTCCAATCATTCTGCGTACATTATCTACCGCATAAAGATTGATGTTTGAAACGTTACAACTATTGACATTAACAACGTAAATTTGATCCAAATATGTTGTTTTGTAAGACAAATTTTCCTCTTTCTAATGATATTAAATTTGTTAAGAAAATACCAATTTGAAAAAAAAATTGAAGTGCCTACCTACGGTAATATAGTAGTGATTACGCGCGCGCACAACATATCGTGTGCGTGTCGCGGTCGGTTCAGTGCACTCCTTGCGCGCCCATTTATCGGCGTATAATGCTATAACAGTACATCAGATCCATGAGATAAAGTCGGTGCGTGGTGAGGCGGGGTCGTGTCGCGCATATTTAAAGTTTTCAATTTTTTTAAGAGACACCTCTTTCCTCTAAAACCTCTTTCTGTGTGTGTGTGTGTGTGTGTGTGTGTGTGTGTGTGTGTGTGTGTGTGTGTGTGTGTGTGCATGTGTATTTACATATATATCTGTAATGGGGTGTGACAATAAAAAATGTTGGGGGGATCATATACATCTGTGCGTGTAGAGCATAAATCCCAACACTAAAAAGAATCGTTGCGTATAGCCTTGCACTCGACCACACCTCCCCCCACTCTGAACCTATAGTGAAGGAAGGGCATGGGACATGAAAAAGTATCCTACTGAGTAAGACGTATAAGACTTACAACTTGAAACCTGTTAAAGAAAACCGGTTGTAAAAGGTTATTTTTTAAAAATATGGTTGGTTAAGGAGAGGTCGGTTATGGTTGCTTAACCGGTTGAAGCGGTCATTTAGCTGAAATAGAACCGGTTGAGACGGTTGTTTGATTCTCGCGATCGGTTAACGTTAACCAACGGTTAACCGGAGCGACATGAGCGTGTAGTGAGGCAATGTGACACAATAATGTAGTGGAAACTATAATGCTGGACCATGTACTGGAGGTTATGGGACTGTCACGACAAAAATCATCCTACCTAAAATTTATCCTAGGATAAAATTTCGCTGCCAAAAAGTATCCTATGGGATAGATATTTTCAGCTATAATGTATCCTAGGATAGATTTTGGCTGCCAAATATTATCCTACTCTGCCAAAATGTGTCCTGGGGGATTTTGACCGTCAAATTTCACCCTTCCACGAAATCGAGTACTGTGCCCTCTCAGTTTTGCAAAAGTTGTCATGCACTCGAATCAGCGCATGCATGGGCATGGAGATATGGACCCTCTCGTGAGGCACCCCCGGCCCCTCCATCCTGCACTGACCTCCAGACAGAACACAACACGGCACGGTACTCTATTTTGCTCAGTTTTGTCTGTCAAATATCAACCTACCACAAACGTTTTCCCAGAACGTGAGGGTGACAGTGTTCTAATTTAGTAAAAGTTCTAAGTTCATTTCGGCCTATTGATGAAATGCTTAGACTTAGTAACTAACATCGCTTTTATCTCCAGCACCAGCTTGTACTAGTAGTACAGCTCTGCACTTCGCATTTCTTAGATCTCAGCCGAATCTGTCGCTTCAGTGACGCCGAGTCGCCGCCTGTCTTTTAAGTACAGGTACACATAGTCGAGAAGATCTTCTTCACTTCCACATATCCTTGGCTCACTAAGCGTCTCCATGTTGGCTTCACGTACAAGTTGCTGATCAAAAAGAGATTTAATATTAGCGCCTGCACACTGTCACACGTGGCTTGATTTTTGAGCTGGGGACATAATGCACTAATAGTGCTTCTGGCCTGATCGATAAGAAAAGTGAGGGGACGACGACGGTACCTAGTGGAAAAGTGGGAAGGGGAGGAGCCTTATATGAACGGGTTTACAACCCCCCCCCCCCCCCCCCCCCCTCGCTACGCCACTGGCTTGTGCAGGTGTTGTGTTATTTCAGGCCCGTAGCCAGGATGACTGGCGGGGTGGGGGATAGACAGCGGCCTCCCTGGCTACTGATGGCGCCCCCCACTCCATCCTCATGCATTCCCCCCGATCCTCCCTGCCAACGGGCCTGAACTCTAGAGGTGGGATAAAAAATGGCAGGGTGGGATAATTTCTTGCAGTCTGGAATGTTCCCAAAATTTATCCTAGGATAATATTTTGCGGACGGATAGAATTTTTCGTGACAGGATCAGTGATGCCGCGGTCAGCCATTATCGATCCGGTCACGTTCACGCTAACGGTACCGGATCGCCCCGGTCACGTTTACGGACGAACAGTGACCGTGTTTTACCAATACGGTCACGTTGGCGGTTTGACGGTTGGCCGCCTTGGTTCAACCCGGTCCCGGTCGTTATCCGGTCCAAACTAACAGCACAATAGCTACAGCACAAATTATTAACCATCGTATTTAGATTATATGCACACCACAAAAAAAAAATTACTCTGCCAGCATCCATCCGCCATCTCTTGCGATCAACTACGAGCTTTAAATGAGAAAATACCCTTTCAGAAGGAACACTGGACGCCGGAATGGCTAAATACTTTAGGACTATAGCAGAGCAATGTGAGCTTCATGGTCGCTCCACCATTGCATCACGTCGTTAACGCGCCAGTTGGTTTGTGGTTCCAGCATATAGCACTTGAACTCTTCTTCTATGGTGTCCTTCGCGCTCCTGTTTGCTACCTTAATAAGGATCTCTTTGGTAGCAGTACATGACTGCAGCGGAATTCATTGAATTTGCACTAGTATAAAGTTGGTTCGCCGACACGCAGTCGTAGAAACGATAAAACATTATATGTGAGTGCGTTCTGCGTGTGCGTATGGTACATACAGTTGTGGGCTTCAAGCAGGTGCTTTTTCTTTTGTGTTGTCGAACCATCAACACAAGAAACCCACGTTATACACCTGCCTTTTGGCACACTGCGCATAGACCCCACTTGTCGCAATCAGAACGGGGTGACAGCTTGTAGTGCTTCCACAGCCAGGAGTTGATAAATTTGGAACTGCTGGGATGAATCGTACCCTTGGCAGCACTGTCATTAGGCTTGGTCAATACATTTCTTTTCTTCAAAGCAGGCGGTTCTTCTGAAACTTCTGCACAATCATTTATAAGTGTTTCTTTGGACAGTTCCGCGACAGGACTCAGGTCAAACCCAGCAGACATTGACTCAGAAGTCAGAATTCGGGAGGAAACGAGAGCACATGCACTAGAAAGCCAAAGGCAATAGCACTGAGCATCTATATATCTATAGTGTGCTCACAAACCTAAAATCCAAGCACCAAATGAATCCAAGCAACAAAATCCAACCCACAAGATCCTAGCTAGCAACAAGTAATTATACAAGTAAATAAAAAACATTCTCTATGAGAAAGTTGGTGGCATATAGGATTTGAAGGCAATGGTGGTGTAAAAAGGAAGGAAACAAGGGTCTTATAATAAGGGAAAATGGAATAGTCCTATATTTAGCACACGAACAACATACTATATCCTACATATAGAAATGTGCTAAATATAGGACTATTCCATTTTCCCTTATTATTAGACCCTTGTTTCCTTCCTTTTTACACCACCATTGCCTTCAAATCCTATATGCCACCAACTTTCTCATAGAGAATGTTTTTTATTTACTTGTTTCATTGATTTTTATTCATACCCGATTATGAGTCATATAGCATGTTAAGTAATCCATCGTGATATGAGAGGGAGGTTGTAAAGGTACGACATACCTTTGAGTGACCTTAACTCTTTTCGCCGAGCGAGATGCACGTTCAGGGCTATGGCAATATCGCTGTCTTTTTTCAGGATCTGTACCTTGCACGTGAAGGCATTTTGAAAAAAAAAAAAACTACTTCACTAAGTTACAAAGAGCGTCAAACTTACAACGATCGAATAACAAGATGATTATAGTACGCACGTGCACGTTACTATAACCGCCACAGTTAATTACCACTACGTGTAGTGCCCAGACCATACCCATTTGATTACATGATGTATACTGCTAGTACTTCGTATAAAGAGCGAAGTAGGACCTATCCGAGTCTTGTCAGTGCAGTAAGCTTAACTATACGTGATTTGCTAACACAACCACCGATATATGTCATGTAGCCTCGAGACGTTTTGACCACAGAAGCGAGAATGCCAACGAATTCTGAAGCCATTGGTGTAATTTTCATTTCTTAAAAGTGTTCCTATCCCGAGTTATGCGTGGTCAAGAACAAGAACAAGAACAAGAACAAGAACAAGAAGAACGAGAAATACGTGAGACTGGGTACGAGTTTCGAAAATTGTTTTGTTCTCTACAACCACGCGGTTTTGTGACATCAAACAAACACGAAACTGCTTGTTGTTGCCTTCTTGTACGACGACGATAACAAGGTAAGCCATCCGCTCGTCGGGAGTCTTGTTAGAAGCGGGTCGCGTTTTTTTAATGACATTCATAATCGGGGTCAAATCCTATATGAGAGTTACTAACGTAACTCTCGATATTCGCACGTTAAATATATTATATTCGTTACCCGGCGGTGTCGGAGTACGTCAAATTGTCACTTCGGATGTATCAGAGATAATATATAGATATCTCTGGATGTATGAATACGGCATTGTGTCCAGTCTCACAGGTTCCCAGTCCTCGAACATCCAACAAATTTTCTTCGTGGCCGACCGGCAGTTCACCGTCAAAATTTTTGGCAGTCCACGGTTATTACCCCAATAAGGTTGACGATTAATTGGTTTCGCGGACTAATTCAATTAACCACTTTTCCTGACGGTCACGGACGCGGTCAAGCCAACCGTATCGTCTAGTTTGACGGTTTTGACGGTTGGCCGGCGAACCGCGGCATCACTGTATGGGACACGCACGTGTAACAGGACAATGAATAGGACAATGTGGTGTGTGTGTGTGTGTGTGTGTGTGTGTGTGTGTGTGTATGCGTGCATATGCGTGTGTGTGTGTGTGTGTGTGTGTGTGTGTGTGTGACTGTGTGTGCATTTTTACATGTAGCTGCAAGGGGTGGGATTCGCAGAAAATGTGGTGCATTTGTGCTTTCAGAGAGTAAATCCCGGTACGAAAGAAGGTTGCTTTTTAGCTAAACTGTGGTTTTAACTCAACCGCACCTCCTCCCACTCTGAACTCATAGTGAAGGAAGAGATGCGGAGAGTAATGAAGGTATGAGGCACAAATATGGATGAGACAGGACCATGTAGTGAATGCAATACCATATATTGGAGTTTATGAGACACAAGCATGTGTGTGTGTGAGTGTGTTGTGGTTACATATATTTGCAACGGGGTGTAACATGCAGATACAATGAAAATTAATGGAGAGATATGGTAGTTGTTGGTTAATACATCTGTGTGTGCAGAGCGTAAACCTTTCAGCGAATTTTAGGTCCCTTTTCGCTGCATAGCGATGGTGTTCGAGTAGGTGCATATTTACTGTCCTTTTCATGCCAGGAAAGGATGACTGCTGTAATAAAAGCCATCATCACCTGAATCCAATTTTTTCTTTACTGCTGCTTTTTGTACTTTGCATCTGTCCGCTCTGCAGAAACTTATAGGGAAATCAAATACTGTCATTGCGTATGTCTACTGTCAAAAACTCAGGCAGCACAGGTGTATTTTGTTGTTTGAAAATCTCCTTATATATCTTAAACAGTTCAGTTTTGACCCCATACTCCCTGACAGGACTTTTGAACATGACATTGCCGTTGTCGTCGTGTATGAAATTTATACATATGGGGGTGTGGCGTATGTGCATCATTCATTAGTTACATGGTCCCGTCTAACCGTATCGATCGTTCACCAGAAAATAAGCCCCAGCAACCCACTAAACGCAAAGGTGATGTACAATGATTGCTCTTTGAGTTAGGAAAAGTTTTAAAACCATCTGCCTGGGGGGTTTCGAGACAAATTGGTAGTCGTCTGAGCACTTAATGAAAAAAAAAATAGAAGGCGTGCCTTCAGTAACCACAAGCGCGGCAATTATAAGCTAGGAAATTGATTGTGGAACAGCTCAAAATTATAATGGTTGTGTACATTGAATTTGTAGTTGCAAAAAGAGCCTCGTAGCGTAAACCACAAAATCATTAGCTCCTCAAGGATCCCAAACACCAAAATACCGTAATTTTCGAATGTGTTCTGATTAGCAACCTAATCTCCAGCTTGAAACAGCCGCGATGAGATCGTCATTAGTCATTAGTCAGTAGTCTCGTAGCCAGACCCAAATGTACGTAACGATGATCATCGCTTACAGTATGACGTCATACTGATCCATTTGTGTCAGGGTATGAAACTAATATGTATTAAAGAGGCAATGACTAGATCAATCACACTGAGTCTGAGGACCCGGCCCATGTGATATGTGATGAACGTGCGCATCTTAAGCACGTATGGACGAGCACACGAGAGAGAATATCAGACGTAAATTACGTCGCATTGCAAGTACTGATTAAGGGCGTAATTTAAGACATGCACAGCTATTCCCTGTAGGCGCATGCAAAGACTGACTTGCATGCATGCTTTTCCCTATCACTTAATTTAACACCGCTTCCGTGAGAATCGAATGTTTTTTTGTCGAACCGACCTTTTGGAAAATTAGTCGGAAAAGCTTTTTATGCTTTAGAAAGCATATTTTCTGATAGGCCAACTCTCGGTGAACCATTTGGCATAAATTTTAGCTTTGTGGCATATACACCAACATACTTGTACCGGGTGAAACTTACGCACTCTCTCGTTTTTTGATGTTCGAAAGCTGATCGGTACACTTTTTTCCTATCGCATTTTAACAAAATCTGATGGTATTTTTAGATTCTTCTATATACCAAATAAAGGCCTAGTGAATAGCATGTTCATAGCTAGCATAGTTTACGTGCAAACTGCTCTGTTTTGTACAAAAACTCGTACCCAGACTTATACTGATTATTTTGCGCATGCGCATTATACTTTTTTGCAAAATAATTCTTTTTTTTCTCAGAAGCCAGTGTGCAGCAAGTGCCATGCAGGAACAAACTGCATAAAGTGCTGCATGTGGCATCGACGTAAGCGTGGTCAGACAAGCAAATGCAATAGCTTTGTCTAATTCTGAATCGTCGCCAGATCGGTAAAATCCCGAATGTGTAGATCGGGCATAAGTCCCGCATAACCCAGATAGACATTGAAGTTGGAATCTCAGGCACACATTTTGAAGGTCAGACATGTCTGTGGCTTGCTTTCATATGACTGCTGCAGTGCACATGCACATGTTTGCTGTCATAAGACTGCACATGCCTGTGGCTTGCTGTCATATTATTGCCAATGGCTGTAGCTTGCTGTCATGTGACTGCACATGGCTGTAGCTTGCTGTCATGTGACTGCACATGGCTGTAGCTTGCTGTCACATGACTGCACATGGCTGTAGCTTGCTGTCACATGACTGCACATGGCTGTAGCTTGCTGTCATATGACTGCACATGGCTGTAGCTTGCTGTCATGTGACTGCACATGGCCATGGCTTGCTGTCATATGACTGCACATGGCTGTAGCTATATGACTGCACATGGCTGTAGCTTGCTGTCATGTGACTGCACATGGCTTAATATTCAGAGTCATATGACAGCAAGCCATATGTTTGCCTGGCTGAGCTGCAGTTGCAGAAAGTAATCAGATTTGAGTAATGTTCCACTGCCAGCAGTGTGTATTGCACGAGGCTATAGCATCAAAGTGTTGAAGGGAGCTCTGGAAGGCAAAAGAAGGCAAGGATAAGCTTTGAGCATTTGGATATGGAAAAAGATCTCTCCTAGTGGAACTGGAGGTATATCTCTGCAGCCACCACTACATCGAAAAGACGGGAAATGAGCCAGAACGAGTAACAGACAGAGCACATGGCAAGCAGCTTCTGTTTAGCAGCATTGATGATATACATATATGTTCAGATGTGTACTATGAACTCTACTATATATGACTGTATACAAATGGAAAATAGCGTAAGACTAATATATCAGCCAAAGTTCGACACCCGTAGATGAATACATCGGTCTGGGAACGCGGCCACAAGGATCGACATAATAAAAAGTGCTGGTTTCAACGCTCGTATACAGTTAGATGGTCTAAACATGTACAAAACCGACACATCTTACAAAGGTAAGCATATTGGGACCGCTTTCGGTGTTAGAAAAGGCTTCAGAAAAAAGTGTACTTATATCTGTGAAGCTTCCAACCGTTTGACTAAAAACGAATGCTGGTTACGACAGGAAGTACATAAGACGCTAGAAATAGTGCAGACCCTCATGCAGAGAGTTGCACTACTAGGTCCTTATGCTTTTGTGACTAAAAAACGTCGTCCGACTAATTTTCTAAAACTTGAGTTCGACAAAATAGCCCCAAAAAACATTCGATTCTCAACGGAACCGGTGTTAAACACCACCTTCTATGGAACATCATCTGGGGTGGCAAACGGTTTTTAAATATACCTCCCAGTATGTTTTTTCCCAAGTCATGCAAGTGGCCACATATATCAGCACCTCATGTTTTAAACAGCACGCGTACTATGCGCACGCTCAATACTGAATCTCAGACGCGGCGCCGCTTTTAGCATGCACGCATGTACGTAGTTTCAATTTTCATGTGTCTCAGTACGTATCAGTATAGTTTTAACGAACTTGTATGTTTCAACACACACGACGTACCAAGTTTGTCAGCAGCAGTGGTTGCTAAACCAATGCAACTGCTCCTGTGTAACAGAACTGGCACTAATTTGCTGACAGACAGAAATGCAATCTATGAATACGTGTAGGTCCGTTTTGGTCACGCATTACCACAAATGTATACATGTATATAGGAATGGGAAACTATACAAAACATTGTTGGGTTGCACTTACCATTGATAGGTGCATAACACTATGACAATCAGTGACATCGTGCATTCATGAATAAGTAAATACACGTGCGAGAGCGTTGCCCGACCTTAAGGTCGGCTCCAACTAAACTATAGTTTGAAAGCAATCGACTAAGTCGGCAAGTGGCCTATATATGCTATGTACTATACTTTAAGAAAGTGGGCCCCAAACCACTAGCGAAATGGGGCCCCATGAGGGAGTCCAAATAATTGCAGTTTTGGGCCGGGGTGGGGGGGGGGGGGGGGGGGGGGGCAGCTGGGAGAATCAATATCGCTCCTACAACATCGGTGCAGTTGAAGGTTCCTAGGGATACATACGAAGGGGGCGTGGTAGTTAATGAGGTGGTTTTCACAACTATCAATGCAGATTGCCTAATTTCTGGCTATGACAATATTATCGAAGGGCTGGGTTTAACTCCACCCCCTCTACTGGAATACATAGTGGAATACATAGTCCTGCATGCTGTACAACAAACTACACTATGGTACCGTTAAGCTATCACCTTATTGGCTGCGTGCTTATATAGATCTACTTCATTTTGCCATTTCAGTTGTACTAAATCGACTATACAAAGGCACAATGTATAAACATTAAACAATGTTAACTTCATATGGATAGATGCTACGGGAATAGACGGCAATGGTATTAGCTCGTACCAGGTGAAGGTTCAGCCGCCCGTAGTGTTCGGTATAAGCAATATTCCCCCACCCCCCCACCCCCCTCCGGGACATATAGGGGATTAGTGGGGGATTTGACAGGCTAATCAGCATTTGACCGTAGACGGGGATTTGACCACGACCGCGGAAAATGAATTTTAATCGCATAACCGCTTGTGACCTCCCCCTATCGGCGTGTTTTGCAGCTCAAAACTTGTGACGACCTTGGCACATTCACGGTAGGTACGCAACATCATACCTAGCCTGTACCTCACCGGATACAAGAACATGCATTTTAATACCAAACTATTAGTACAATTATAACTACAACTCTTAGATAAGTGCATTACGCATTGAAGAGGCATTCTCTATACCCAACTATTATGAGCGTTACAGGAGGGAGCAAAACACTCGTACAGCGCTATATTAGAATACTCACAAATGCGCTCTATAAGTCGGACGTGAGCAATGAAAAAAAAAAAACAGGAACTGCGCCTATAAGGGCACTGAAACTGACATTTTTACTATGTTGGCGGCAAAACTAAACAACGCTCGCGGATGATCATTGCAATGCATGTATGTTCATATTACTATAAATTGGGCAAACACTTCGAAACGGTTAATCGATCATACAGGTACATTGCTCAGTTTTAAAATGTCAAATCAATATCATCACCCCATACACTCTGCAGTCCACAATGAACTACACGGGTTGCCAGCACATGTGCAGGAGAGGAAATGGGCCCACACCTCACCCTGGAAAAAATAATTGAGTTCAAGCTGCTTTTAAATCATGTGTCAAGGTGCAGCTGCCCGTTCTCATACAAGGGCCTGAGTTTACACACTGCCATCATCATAAACCTCCATGCTGGCACTTATAATAGCATGACTTACACATCCACATCGGGAGCGTATTTTTAATGATTCCTCATGCATAGGTTACTAGACATGTCCGCTACACTGTGCACATAATGGCTTCACAACAAGGTCAGCAAGGCATAATTGAACTTCGATATCTATCCATTGTTCAATGTAATTGGCTACGCAAATGCATGTCTGGGTTTCATGTAAGGTTTAAACTGTGGTGGGTGCATCCTTGATATATTCCTGGGAACTATCCTTTTCAACCAATAAACACATTCATAGGTATGTCTGTAAATATAATTTATACGTCTCGGAGTTGGTAGTGAGTGACAGGTGACTCCATCGTTACAGTGTCACATGTAAATCGTTGTCGTGGCGACAGATTTTCCTAAAGAAATTATGTTGCTCACGATTAGCGTAGCGACGACATATCCTAAGGAAATTCTGTCGCCAGGAAATACTGTCGCTCGCATGCTCGATATATCATTTTGTAACGTTTTTCGAGATTTCACGGATCAGTCCGAATATGACATACAACAAGCAATTTGCTGTAATCGAACATATCCTCCTCTTTATAATAAGAACGAAAGCGACTGTCTTAGTAGGAGAGAAAGAGTTTTGTTGTGAAGGAAGGAGTCCTTTTGATCGCGATAAAGAAGCTGGAGGAGAGTTTCACGTGATCTAAAAAAATATCTTCAGCTAACTGATTCGTAATCTGTATTTTGTGACCGAGAAGGATAAACAAAACGTTCTTGAAGGATGTCATTGCGCTGAACTTGGTGGTGGTTCCCTTTGAACGAGATAAAACGCTTTCCAAAATAGCAGAGAGGTTTTATTGGCGTGGAAAGGTAGATGACGTGAAATGAAGAATTTTGCAAGACGTGTGACAAGTGCCAAAGAGCAAACAGGTATATTTATGTACTGATACTATTCTATGCGTATATCATTATGGTCCTATACATTTGTTCTTTCACTGTGTATATTAGGACTTCTGCAGAAGGGAGAAGTATGGCACACCATAGGTGTAGATCTGACTGGTCCTAGCATTACCATGCAGAAACACCACGAAGAAATAAGCTTATAATGACTGTCACTTGTCTATTTTCCAGGTGGCCTGAAGCAACAGCCCTCCCTAATAAGACTGCCATTGGAGTTGCTGAGTTTCTTTTCCACTGTTTTACCAGACAATAGATCGAGGACAAGAATTTTTTTAACAAAGTACCTTATAAGCAGTCACATGTACATGTATGTTAAAATGAAATTGTTTTTCTTAACGATGAATTGTGCAGATTCACTGGAGGAAAGTTTAAACTGACAAGTGCATATCATCCTGAGAGCAATGGTTTGGATGAGCGGTTCAACCGAACACTTCAGCGTCAGTTACTGAAGTTTGTTGATTCAGAGCAAACAAATTGGGATCAGTATCTCTATTCAAGATTAAACTTTTCTGGTGTATGGCAGACATGCGGACAGCAATTTTGAAAGAAAACTGAGGTATTTTCCATTAAATACAGACATGCAGGCAATGATAAATGTGCGAAAATAGGCTTTGCAAATTACTCAGTGCAGGCATACTGTGATGTGGCACACAACATTGATAAAGGAATAAAGGACTATGCAAAGTGGGAGCTGTTGTGCTACTAAGAAATAGCTATGAAACTAACCAAAAGGTTTCCAAACTGAAGAGGACTTCACGAGGTTCTTTCTAAGCTCTCACATGTCTAGAAACTTACAAAGTTTTGGCTCAAAAGTTCAATAGATCATGGCTGAAACTATACCATCAGAATGGTTTTTTGAAAATGTGTGTATTTTGTGCTTTCAAATTTTATTTTACGCAGCACCAAAAGCTGAGTTGGACAAAGGTCAGTAAATTAAAGACAGATCTAACTTCCAAAGTGTCTGAAGATGCAAAAGATATACTAGGCCACTTTGCTCAAGTACAGCTTGTACCACTTGCATGACAATAATAATTGGGGGCATGTTTATAATTACATAAACGCATTTTACTCGTGTAATTACCTGAAGATGCAGAGGGTAGTTCACAACCAGTATTGGAGCCAGGTATTGTGTAACTGAGTACATGTGCATGGGTAACAGAAATAATCACATGATTGATGAGTAACACATACTTTACTATTGCATTCCCTGAAGATGCGCAGTTGATGAAATTGTTGGTGGAAGAGATGCATGGCGGTGTCAGTGAAGACAGTAACTACTAGAGCAGTGTCCTGGAAGAACAGCTTTATTCTCCAAGCCTTATTCGTCTATGGAGGTCTGCTGCTTGCATAATGCATTATGAAGCCAAAGAAGACTTTAATGTACGTGTACCCTTAATCACAGTGATTGTAACAAAGCATAACGTTTAAATATATTTAGTTATGAAACAGGATGCAGTCTTTGATATGCAAGACGGAGAGTTTGCGTTGAGCAAAGACACCAATGTGGCCTTATGGATAGACTACCGTACCTTCTATGGTGAGTATCGGTTAAAAGGAGTTGTTTAGTTTAGGTTAGGCAGCATTTAAGTTATAGGAAGGTTGCCACGCGGGGGAAAAAAAAAATTATTTTATTTTCTTTGATACTTGGCCAGAGCACTGCTCATGCACTCTATTGTTTTTACGTTATTCGGATAACTCGTCTCTGCGAAAAGAAATGAACATTTTTGCATCCTTCTGGTTGCGGCGTAAGAAGGGCGTGGTTTTAACGTGACGTCAAAAAAGGAACGTCTTGTTCATCGAGTATAGGACAATGAGCGATGGTAGCAGTGACACAGGTGATCTTGACCTTTCCTGTTCATTTCCTTCGGTGGACAGTGATCAGTCAGAAGTTTCAGAACTTGAAGATACTCCTGGAACAATCGAACCATATCAGTTCAAGCCTCTGGCTAGCGAATCAGAAAGCCATACAGAACCAGAGGCGGACCTAGTTGATGAAGACAACTCCGGAGATGATGATCACAGTAGAAACTGGTAGGAACCAGCATGTATATATGAGCCTGTAGACAACAATTTTACAGCTATGTACTTACTCCGAACACGAAGGATTTGACTCCGTCTGTCTGAACGTATGGCCCGGTATGGGTGCTACAAGCAGCTTACTTTAATCATAGATTGATCAAGATTTGATAACTCCATTTATCAAACTTCAGCAGTACATTTTGAGCCTCCAGAACTAGATTTAATAATTACAATTGCACTAAAAGGTGTATCAATGATCTTATGAAATATAAATAGTCATTAGTTGTAATTACCTTAATTATGATTGATGCATGCACATTCACAACGACCTAATTGTGGTTACCTCTTAGGTACAGCTAGAAAAAAAGCAATGCAATCTTAGCCTCATTGTGCACAATATTCATGTTACTATACTTGTATTACACCTATATAACGTCATTCTTAACCTATATATAAGTGCCGAGAGTCACCTAACGTTTTTGTTAGGTAAACCTAGCATCAAATATTAGGTATACCTAACAGTTTACCTATGGTCCAGAGCTTGTGTAGATTATGAATATTGTTAATCGCTACTAATTATTACTATGTATGGAGAAGTAAAGTACAATGAATTGATCAAGTTACATAAGTTCAAAGCAGTTACAAAGTTACATAAGTTCAAAGGAGTTTAGAATGGTTGATTCAGCTGATGAATCTGTATACACAAGCTACCAGAGTTTGGGCCACAAATAGCGAATGGCTTGTTCCATTGCCTGTTACTGCACTTCACACAAACATAATTTGCAACTGGTGCAGGCTTTGGACATACTCTACATCTTGCTGCACTACCATGCATTCTCTGGTGTTTTGCATATGACCTCTTTGTCTTACTTCAGCGATATATTGGCTTAAAGGGAGCACATCATGAGTTTCACTGCTGCACTCGACCTCCTGATCCTCCGCTTCTTCTTCCACTGACTCTATACTTCTCTTCCTAGATGATGCTGTATATGCTGTCTGCACAGGAGCCCCTTGCCGATTGTTTGACAGCAACTGCATAACTAGGGAGTCAAGAAACTTCTTGTGACTGGGTGTTAAAGAGTGTTGATTGAAACAGCAGTATACTTTGTAAGCATCTACTTCAATGATGCCCAGTACAGTGCAGAAACATCGGAACCACCAATCATTGGTACCAACAGAATCCTCTAAATGTAGAGATCCTTGGCGTAGATGATTATGCACATCAATTATGCATGCTGCATCAAAATAACTCTTAATTGCCTGTGTTCTGGGAACTATTCGGGTTATTACTTCACTTTCACCAGTTCCCTCATTTAGGATCCACCATTTCTTAACATGATCATCAACCTTCAAAGTATGGTTCCATGAGGATACCAAACCTTTCTTTGGCACTCCAACACTGCCAGGTTCATTCCAGGCATGGCCATATATTTCTCTCTCCTTTAAATTCATAAAAAATGCATGGCGAGTAGTGATAGTATCACCTCGCTGAGCTGTCACAGACCAACCACATCATTCAGAAACTTCTTTGGGAAGCCTTTTGTGGCATTCTTTACCATACCCGTGAAATAAGTACCATCTGCAAGCAATGCTCTTGCAGTTTGAAATGAGGCGAAATAGCTGTCCCCATAAACAACATGGCCTCTGCCATGTAGGAATTCTGTTAACCTGAGAGTTAATGCTACATGCTTAGGATACTGATCACAGTACTTCTTGCTTGCCATGAGCTCTGCACCTTCCTGGATAATTCCAGTATTGACATCAGCCACATCCTTGTACTCAATGCCAACTCCACAAGGCTTCCGAATTATTTTTGTCAGAGATGTGGAACGCCCTCAGGTGTGCCTTCAAACATGGGAATCCATTTTCCCATGCTTTCATCCATCACCACTTCTGTTCCAGGCTTCACATTCTGCATCCTTGTTGTGTTGAAGGCACTAATCAAACCTCTGACAGCATCCCAGATGTGTTCATTCACTGTAGGTGGCCACAGTTTCAGATATTTCTTCCAGTATAAAAAGCGATCACGTGACAATCCAAATCTTCGTAACAAATCCAATGGCTGGCAAAAACATGAGCTTTTGACACTCCACAAGTCTTTAATATTGCTTCGTCCAGCTAAACTTGACCCAAGCAAAATGCCCATACATTGGAGAAACTCATACTCAGTAAAAGGATGTATATTGTGAGGTAAACTCTCATCGGTCCAGCGCAAAACCCCATCACCTCCAAGGAAAAACTGAAATGGGAACATAATGTTCCAGCAGTCCAGTGCAGTTCTGAACTCAGCTACTTCCAGACCACTTGGCCAATTGATTGCACACTGCTTCCATGTAAATCCATCCTTGGATCTTTGATCCACAGTCACCCCATCATCTAACACAGTCCATTTTATTATTTCGTCCCCCAGTTTTAGCTGCAATGAATCATATTCTTCTCCATGTGTTTCGTCCTCTTCAATGTCTTGCTGATGTGCGTTATCCTCCTCCTCGTGCTGGTCTTCTTCATCTGGCAGAGGCACAGCGGTCCCCGCTGGTGGTACAGCGCTCCCTGTAGATGTAAGCACTTCCCTTGCAGCTGGTTTCCAGAACGCTCGCCCGTGATCAAATTCTAGGTTCTGATCTCCTATCATCCATCCTACCCTCCATTTGGACTTAGTGGGCTTCAAAGGCACCTTGCCTTCAATATTAGCAGTTCTCCATTCTGCACCAAACGCTCGCATTAGAGTATCCTTAGCTTTGTTAAGCTGGCTACCATTGGCGCGGACAATTTCACCTACCTCTGGAACAGGAAAAGTGCTTACTTTGCGCTTAGTACGGGGCGCATTTAGCCTCGATCCAGATGCCATCCTCGTTTAAATCCGTGCGTGTTTGCATACTATTCACGTGCGAATCATACATGTTTACATAGCACTCAGGTGATGATTGTTGCCTAGTAACATGCGGTTATACTGCGATGTTGAAAGTAGCGGTACCTGTTAGGTAACCGTATACCCAACAAATGTTGCTAGGTTTACCTAGCATTAACCTACATTAACTTTCTGATCGTTAAGGTTTTAACATTTGAGCTTTTGTACGGTTAAAGATCAACCCCCCTTTTAACATCTTTTGTGCATGTTTATCGGAAGTTTCGTTAGAAACTTCCATATAGGATTTGACCACGACTATGAATGTCATTAAAAAAACGCGACCCGTCTGTAACAACACTACCGACGATCGGATCGTGTAGCTTGTTTTAGCAATCGATCTAGAAGTCAAAAATGAGTAGTTTCGTTTTTGTTTCATGTCGCTGAACCGCGTGGTTGTTGAGAACAAGAGTGTACTGCCCGTCCTCGTACCCAGTCTCGGAACAAGGGGCGGGTCGTCTTCTTATTCTTCTTCTTCTCCTCCTTCTTCTTGGCAACGCATAACTCAGGACAGGAACATTTCCAAGCGATGAAAATTTCACCAATAGCTTCAGAATCGGCTGGAGGACTCGCTCTTATATAAAAATTAAGAAAACAAGTAAATAAAAACATTCTCTACGAGAAAGTTGGTGGGATATAGGATTTGATTATGACATTGGTGGTGTAAAAAGCAAGGAAACAAGGTCTTATCAGAAGGGAAAATGTCATAGTCCTATATTTAGCACACAAACAACACATGCCTTAGAAATGTGCTAAATATAGGACTATGACATTTTCCCTTTTGATAAGACCTTGTTTCCTTGCTTTTTACACCACCAATGTCATAATCAAATCCTATATCCCACCAACTTTCTCGTAGAGAATGTTTTTATTTACTTGTTAAATTTATCCTTATGGCTTCATAACTACAATACGTTGCATATTGTTAGGTACACCTAACGAATAGGGGGTATACCTAACGTCCGGCGTTTATAGATTAAGAGTATTTTCATCAGGGTAATCAATGATACAGCAGAAAGCAGTATTGAAAGGAACCGTTTATTGGTCTGGGTACATGTACGTGTCAATTCCCTTGGCACAAGCATTAAATACTCGCTCCATGCATGGTGATAATTGATGCACCTTGACTTGCGTGCTGATGTGATGCTGCACACAGCAATCACCATTCGTTGGTGTTGTTTAGTATACACCTTGTTCATGTCTTGCAGTACATCACAGCCATTTTCCTGCATACATGACATCTAAATAAGGCCTTCTTGCTACCACTGGTGTCTTCTTACTTCTAACATACTTGCAGGGGTGTTCAGCAAGCAGAACAATATCATGAGCCAATGATTCATCTACATCTATTATCGACTATGCCTATGGTCCATTCGATGCCTTTGACAACTAACGGGTCGATTGATGGTGGTTCCCCGCCTTTTTCCATTTCTGGTTCCGCCTCTGCTAGCTCTTCTGCCGGAAGCTCTTCGTCTGAATCATGTTCAGCCATGACTACATCATCTTTCGATCTCCTCAACAGACCCAGCTTTCTCCAGTACCTTAGAACTGTGAACGGATTCGCCGATTTTGACATCGTCCCAGTGTACCCTCCATTTGCACCAACGTCCACTACCCTTTGAAGCTATAATTTTACCTGAAAGCTCTTTGGCCTTTGCATTAGCCCCGTAGCGTTGTGTAGCTAGCTTTTTGCCCTTCGCCGCTGCTGCAGTTGGCTGTACTCTGTCCCCAACCTTTGGCGCTTTCATTGTACCGAAGCGTAAACTTTCTGTATAACTGCTGCCCTACTCCACACCCCAACTCCAGGTAATGAAATTGGCAAAACACTTACTGAATACGATCATTAGTACGCTAGAGATCAATGCCAATAGGTTTTTAACGCAAATCACTCTAGCTCCACGAAAGACAAATCGAAAACAAAAATTGATAACCCCGGTTATCGTACAATAACTGGGGTTATCATTGCAATGTATGGTTAACTATCGTTAACCACTATGGTAGCATTGAAGAAAGAGAAATACACGAGTAAGAAACAGTAAAAAAAAAATTTGCATGTACTGCTCCATGTTCTTTTTCTTTCGATAGGCAATATCGATTTATTGCATACAGACAACTGGTTGCTTGGTGTTGGGGATGGCTTGGTCGACAAGTTCGAGTAGTACTTCCAAGCTGTGCTGTGAATAAAATTAGGACTGTATTTCCATCCACTAGCTATGCTGGATTTAAGTATCCGCAGATGTAGGTTATAAGAGTATACTGTGCACACATAAATCATATTTGTCTGTCTCACTTATTGCTAAATCTACTTCTGTGTCTTACTACGGCAGTGATTTTGTCAGGCTTCTCATAGAAACTGCTAAGGCTATGAGGTTGTGAGAGTTGTTGCGTATAGAGCTAGGGGCATGGAATGTCATGGTCACATATTCTCACTGTTTCATTCACAAGTTCACTGGTGTAACCAGCAATAAAGAATGTAGCGAATGGTTTGTGTGGTGTTTTTATTTGTATACAATTACCATATGTTGGATCCGTCAAAACTTTTCAAATAATGTGGCCAACCTTCTTGTACTTCGGGAACACAATATCATATCTCTCTTCACCCTTCTTGGAGACAGCCTGCTCTCGATTCGAATTTTCATTGAAGTGCAGCGCAGCTAGCTTTAACCTGTGTAGATTACAAGTTGTCCTGATACATGAATGAAGAGAGTAAAGAGAAGTGTTAGAAAGGTGTGTGCATATGTTTGAAAGTGTGTTTGATTACCTGCGCTGCATTCCCTCGTATGAAAATGCAGTAGATTTGGGTGCAAAATGAATTATGATGACACTGTGAAATGCTTCCAATGATGATGTTTGGTATATTGGAGACAATTTTGCTATATCTTTCTTCAATTTACTATTCAATATTAGAGCTGAAATTTTTTCGCTGGCCTTTGAATCTATAATAACATGCTTTGTCATAAAATATTATGTGCATGCATGCATTTTACTTACGCCTCTTGAACCATTTCTTTGCTCTGACTTGCGCAACTAGTCTTCCATGTGTACAATTTGCGTACAGCTTACTGTGTCCGCCGTGCTTATTGTGAATGTGGTTTTCAAGTGACAACCACTTTGCCACAACTGCATCACCATCACCACAAGGAGTGGACAACACACACCAGTAGATATGGTTTACCATGCTCCGTTCCCACTCTCCAACAAGTTTGAAATCCTTTTGCTTTGCTAATGCCTTCACTTTCTTTCGGAAACCTTTTTAGATTTAGAAAGAAAAATCAAAACCAACAATATTGAGTTCTATTGAGTGATATTACAACATACCTTAGCTACATGCCAAACATCGTAATAGTGCATAATTGCTCTCGTATATGCTTTGTAATCTGTTGGTGCCTATCTGTAACTAGCATCCCAACCTGAAGTTTCATCTCATCCAAAAATTTCAAAACACGCTGAAGACCTTCTTTCTCCATATTATTACTGCAGCCAATCTCATTACTCTGCAATAAACTGTTGTGAAAATCATACTAATGATAACTGTACTAACCTGAACCAGTTTAAAGTCAATGATCTTGTTGCAAGTTAATTCTAGCACAAAATATGACCATACTTTGCACTATGACCAGGGCTGTCTGATCTTCCATCACCAGCCTGTATCAGAGGATCCCCTTTATCTTTCAGCGATTTCAATAGCAACTCTTGACTACGTTTCCAAACAAAATCAACTGATGGTTGAAGATACTGGGTCTGATGGCGAAAGAATGTTCTTTGACTGATGGTATTAAACATCTTCAGAGCAGTGGCTGGAAGAGCACCGGAATAAAAAATTGCAGCAGGGGTTAGGATATTGCGAGCTGGAATATTTCCAATGTATGGCTGGCTCTCCCAAGTGCGGTTCTTGTCACAGTTGGTGCATGCCTGAATTATACGCAACAATGAACCAGTTACTAGCTTTGTAACTTTTGTTGGATGGAAACAGTGTATCATGAAGAAAATGATGATAGGAGAGCTGTCTCAAACACCAAATAGACTATTTGTCTGTTAGGTTTGCTGGTTGATGTTGGTAATTCCTGGGATCTGAAAGCAAATAAACATCATTATTGTAATAAGAAGTAGCTGCATTTTTATGAGCAGCATGCATGCATGGCACATGTATGTACAGCCATACAGTACCACATTTATAGTGCATTATGAATGCATTGACACAAATCTACTAACATCAAACTGCTCTGGCTTTCTTGTGAAAGGTGATATGATTCCACTGATGAAGAGCCTGTTTCATGATGAGCAACTGAAAATTCAGAGTCGAACATTGAACTGAAATTTCCCAATGGAGTTGACATAAACAATGGTGTTCCCATGTCATGTTGTACAGATGCATCCACCAATAATGAGAAATCTGAACTGTGAAAATCACACTGTACTCCAACATCAATAACAATTGGTCTGGTGTCCACCTGCACTTCTAGTTATGAATTAGAAAGGTTACATATGAAAATCTAGAAAAAGTACTAATGCCTACCTTTACAAATTGATTTCGGAACTACTTGAGTCTTAGCATTCCTTCTCAATGTAGAAGTATTTGTGCATGTTTGAACTGAAATACTTCGGCTATAACACTGAGACTCAACTGGAGAGTGTTCAGGGACCTCAGCGGGGGGATATGAGACAGGTGTTTCAGCATCAAGCACAGCTGGTACTACAAGTAGTTCCGTGACAATCTGTACACAATGGTATAATCAAGGTTCTATTCAACTGGCCTGATCGCTAACTCACCTCGTGTCTCTCTCTCTCTCTCTTCTCTACAGCTCATCTTTTTCGTTTGCATACTGTATTCTCAGCCTTTGGGCTGGAATCTGCTGTCGTTTTGAGGCGCTTGCGATGTCGACGGTTGATCCTCGTGCACCAGCTCTGACGATTACCTATGAAATATAGTGGGAACAACCCCAGGCCTCAATCTCTTCCTTTCTTAATTCCGAACTGTGACGCAAGGGCTGAATCAACTTCAAAGCAGTCCTCATTAAAATGATCACTGCAAAGATACGAGTGATCGGTTGCCTTCCACTGATCATGAGCTCGAGTTCGCTGAACTTGCTTTTCCCATTGTCGCATCGCTTGGAAACTTAAATAGGCTTACGCGATCGTTGGGACTATTGGAACAACCAGCAGCCACACATCTATTTACCATTTGTGAGTTCCTTTTCTGACGTCACGTTGATACAACACCCACTTTTCGCCACAATCGAGAACGGATGCAATTAACGCAAAAGAAAAAGATCCTTTATTTTTTCAGAAACGCGGGGTGCGAAAGATGTAAAAACAATGCAATGAGTAGTACTCTGGCCAAGCTTTTTAAAAAAGCACAAAAAATGCATGCTTTTATTTCGTGGCAGACTCCCTTTAAGGCAAATGCGCGAGCCCAAGAGAGTGCCCCATGCATGCTAATCAAACCGCAACGTAATTTGCTAATCCAATTAATTATATAGACAAGTTGTTAAAAAGTCACTCGTTAGAAATTCTACGTGCGAGCGTGTCGTTCGTTATTTTCATCGAAATGGAAAATCGACGCTCAAGTCAATAAGTTCGGCATCTGGCGCTGCTGTCTATTACTTCCTATACATGGTCTGTCAGTTCTACGCAAACAGAGTGATACTCACTAGGTCTGTCTGAGCACTTTTTGGTGTCCATGGCCCCTCTCTTTTGAGGACCGCGACTATGACACTCATTCTTAATATTGTATTGTACAGGTGACCCGCTGGTAAGACGAAGGGAAAGCTTACCAATCACAGGAAAGCAGGCAATGTCACCCATTCTGAATATTTTACCGGTGACCCATACACGCTACAATGTTCCACACAAACAAAGCAACCTACCTGTTTCGTAAACAGTAGTCGCTGCGAGAAGTAATGACACAAAGAGCCACTGCATAGCTATCGGAGTTCTCATGCACGAACCAATTGTGCTTGAATGTAAATAACTCGACTTTTAAGTCCACGGGAAATGTATTCTTATAAATTATGCAGGCATTTGTGTATGCATGGAATCACGCAATATATGTGAAAAGAAATCCTGGGTACGCAAATATTGCAATGCATGCACGCAAAAAATAGATATTAAGTATCAAAGCCGGGTACTCCACACAACGTTAATATGTGTTAGGATTATTGAATTTCATTCATGCCTCCAGAAATTGCCTGAACCCTCCAAGTGGATTACGTAACCTAGCTGTTGGCACAAGCATGCATATGCTATTTTAAATATTTTTTTATGGCTGGGTGACGTGTGTGTGTGTGTGTGTGTGTGTGTGTGTGTGTGTGTGTGTGTGTGTGTGTGTGTGTGTGTGTGTGTGTGTGTGTGTGTGTGTGTGTGTGTGTGTGTGTGTGTGTGTGTGTGTGTGTGTGTGTGTGTGTGTGTGTGTGTGTGTGTGTGTGTGTGTGCGTGTGCGCGCGCGCGCGAAGCCTATCGCGAACACACCGGGTAGGCTCCCTATATACATGCAGTTCATGACTCTGTATTAATCATGCCATGGTGTTTTTGATCTCTGTTTTGTGGACGTTATAGTTGCTCTGAGCCATGGACGGCCATCTACATGTACAGTTTTGGTTTTTTTTTTTTTTTACATCCTTTAGCTTGTCACACCTGTGTATGCCACATATGTAAACATGCTGAGGTGTTTGGTTGTGGACGAGTTGCCATCCATTGTTCTCAGGGCTCAAGGTACACAACTCGATAATGATTACGACTCAATAAATTACTGATGTAGAAATAGTAAATGAAGCTTGCATGTGGATGGTATGGTACTGGGCGTCCGCATTAGGTGTGTATATACCTCCGCATATTGGGTATGTACAACTTGCAGAGCAGCGCAAAACTGTCGTGCTGATTACCAGTCGTTCAGACCATGATATAAACATGCACATGCAGCGACGTGTCCGCGGAATCGTGGCTTTGCGTACACGCGATGAGACGAGGGCTGTGGGTAGGGCCATGGTTACAGCCAGTATGGGGTTAAGAAAGCAACAGCCTCATCGTATATTTGAAAGTCATGATGCATAAAATATACTCTTCTGCCTATGGTTTAATCTATGTACACATGTACTGTACAGTTTTAGATTAGTTCATGTACATGTAGAGCTATGCACAAGTGTGTATGGTTCCTACACATACAAACGAATCTATAGCCTAATCTCAGGAGCAGCCAGCCCAACCTGTCCGCAATGTCCATCTGCCAATAAAAAAGCAGTGGTCTTAAAACGCAATTGATTTGTCAGTGTTCTCTGGATGAACGGTTGGCAAATAAAAAGCAGTTTCTAATGCCCCATATTTAACACGTAATGCTGCAGCTACAATGTATGGTTCTGTACACATTTGTCATACCAAATCACCATAATCACCAAGACCTGTATATGATGGTGTGAGCATAAAGAAGACCATCTCGTCACTCCACACACTGTTCCTTTTTCTTGTGTCATGCTTTTTGTCTTTGCACAGCAGAAAAAGGTAAGAGTTATCAAGGTATATGATGGGATTAGGACCTCCCTTCCCATATAATGTATATATATACCAGATTTAGAAGACTGACAATGTTTGGAACCTTGGAGCGAGACTGATATTCCAGGCACATCCAAGCTTATTAATGTTTATTAATGTATACGTACTCTGGTATCTCTCAGCTTGAGGTTTTGCAAGGTCAGATGCTCAACCAAGGTGCATAATGTGTACTTGCATCCGTATGAACACCTGCGCGTATAAAGCGTGCACATGCAGGTGTTCACAGTTTACTTTCAGCTCTGCACTATTTCACTGGGCAAATTGAAAACATTTTTGTAATGTTTGGGTAACGTAAACCATGCACAATTAAATACCATAATTTGGTACCTTTCCTGAAATAGAAATTACCGTAATAAGGGTATTTCCGTTACATCATTAGCCAGAATTAGCACTGTTAAGGAAATATGTATTTACGTAAGGAAAGGTGATCTTTTATATACCATGAAGGAATGATATAAGCTACTAATTATAAAGCTGGCATGCTACTAATTTTAATTGGCCACATAGTTTGAAAAAGATACAATTCTAATCAACAGGAACAACACACAATAACTACAACGTTCACTTTAGAAGCATTGAAG
Organism: Eunapius fragilis; assembly: GCA_963681505.1. NCBI lineage: Eukaryota > Metazoa > Porifera > Demospongiae > Spongillida > Spongillidae > Eunapius > Eunapius fragilis. The sequence continues at coordinate 2,294,426 of OY811972.1, forward strand.
AGGAGCGCCATACTTGAGGGAAGCTTATAGAGGAAGAAATCGAAATGAATTTCACAATACGAATATTTGATCCTTACCGTAAGCGTATACAGTTCTGAACAGCTCTTCCAGATATCTAACCTGAACTGTAACGAAATGTCGTTTCAAACGCATGCAGTACCAAATACACGTACCTTCCTTCTTAAATCTGGCACAAAGACAACACAACCACTAGACCACAATCCACATTAGAGTCGATATAAGAACACTAATTTGTCTTGACCTGTCTGATTTAAGCAACTCACGCGCGCGCGCACGCACACATACACGCATGCACACGCACACACATGCACACACGCACACACATACACACGCACACACACACACACACATGCACACACATGCACACACACATGTCACACCACTTACTTCGACGAACCCTGCACAAGTGGACTCCACCGTAGCATTTAATACCACTCGGCTTCTTTATTTATTTTTGCCTCGTGAAAAACTTGCCAACTTTTGGCTGAGAAGAAGCGCATGGAAAAATTGAGCACCATTACACAACCATAATGATCACTATATAACCTTCCGTGATCTCTCTGCCTGCGCCTACCTAGAACTTATCCAGATGCCTACCCTTTTTTGAAACGCGCGAAGACACGTAGCCGAACATAGATTGGATTGTTGATAACAAGTGAAGAAAAACATTCTCTAACGAGAAAGTTGATGGGATATAGGAAATGGAGCAAAGGTGGTGTAAAAAGGAGGGGAACAAAGTTTTGAGAAAAGGAAAATGAGACAAAAGTCCTGTATTTAGCACATGTAAATGTAACAGAACCAAAAGAAGTGCTAAATATAGGATTATTTTCCTTTTCCCAAAACTTTGTTCCCCTCCTTTTTACACCAATTCCTATATCCCACCAACTTTCTCTTTACTTGTTTTCTCTATTTTTTTAAATTATTCTATTTAATTTTATTGTCGATTATTACTGGCAAGTGCCCCCCCCCCCCCGCGCTTCAATTACTATGGTGCGGAATCCGTGCCAAAAATAGAAATTATTATGAGGGGGAAATATGTCATGAAATACCTCGTTAATCATGCCAAACTTACGTTGCGGAACTCGTGAGGGTGAGATTTTTCATGCGGTACCTCGCGGAACTCGTGAGGGTGAAATTTTACATGAGGTACCTCGCAGAACTCGTAAGGGTGAAAATTTTCATGAAAAATTTCACCCGAGGTACCTCATGAAAACTTTCACCTTCACGAGTTCCGCGAGGTACCTCATTAGGTACCTCGCGGAACTCGTGATGGTGACGAACTCACAATGGTGAAATTATTTCCTCGTAAAATTACGTTTAATAGAGGTAGTACCTTTAATTAGAAATAAAAAAGAAATCTGGCGTTCAATGCTACCTTGCTAACGACAATGTATCAATCGCTTCGTTTCTTTTATTCTCAAGCTCCTCATAGTAGCCACAAATACTGTGCAAAGTGACTAATCGAAGCCCACGACTGCGTGCTGTTTGCGAGCCATATACTACAGCCAAGTCACTAAAGTTTTGATACATGCATGCATGCACTGTGCATTGGCTTGAAAACTGTACTATCACCCTAGCCGCCCATATTCAATTAAGCAACGTAAGTTGTAACTCTAAACCATAGTATTCATGTGTGCTTGCACTAATGGAGTGCAAACAAATACCGTGGCCTTCACTGTTCAGCAACGGCCCGAAGTAAGTGCATGCAATAGAAGAGAAAAACGTTGCGTAAGTAGTGCTCTAAAGATGAATTAACTTGACTGTTATCCACATAAAACACACGCACGCATACACACCTCTCTCTCTCTCTCTCTCTCTCTCTCTCTTTCTCAGTCACACGTAATGGGTTGAGACAAGTCACTAAATTTCTCTGACAACATTTGAGGAGCTGAGATAGACAATGCATAGTGTGTTCCAGATAGACACTATGGTTGTGCTGTACAATTCAATACAGTCCATGGATTTTCACAGGGACGGGTTTGAAGTTCGAACACCCCCCGAGGTCACCTTTACCATTGAATTTGCTCCTTTCAAATCGTTAATTCAAATCAATCTGGATTTTACATAGACCGGCGTAGCTATATACGCTCGTGTGAATGTAGAATCTGGGGTTGCTAATTCTATCATTCTACGGATTAATTTCTGTTCATTATTATGCCGGGAGGAATGCATGGAATGCAATATAGAGATCTTTCATGGTCACATGACGCGTGGGCTTTAATTGCGTTAATTGCTTTATTGTCCGCCATATTGGTGCTCGGTTTAATATGGTAATGTACACTGTATGGGGTTTTGGTACTTTTGATACGTATAACTCGCACTCCGAGGGCACAAGTAAAAATTATATATATACAAATACAGGATTTGACCCCGATTATGAATGTCATTTAAAAAACGCGACCCGCTGCTAACAAGACTCCTGACGAGCGGGTGGCTTACCTTGTTGTCGTCGTCGTATAAGAAGGCAACAACAAGCAGTTTCGTGTTTGTTTGATGTCACAAAACCACATGGTTGTAGAGAAAAACAAAACTATTTTCTAAACTCGTACCCAGTCCCACGTATTTCTCGTTGTTCTAGTTCTTGTTCTTGACCACGCATAACTCGGGATAGAAACACTTTTAAGAAATGAAAATCACTCCAATGGCTTCAGAATTCGTTGGAATTCTCGCTTCTGTGGTCAAAACGTCTCGAAGCTACATGACATATATCGGTGGTTGCGTTAGCAAATCCCGTATAGCGAAAAGAGTTAAGGTCACTCAAAGGTATGTCGTACGTTTACAACCTCCCTCTCATATCAAGATGGATTACTTAACATGCTACGGCTCATAATCGGGTATGAATAAAAATCAATGAAACAAGTAAATAAAAAACATTCTCTATGAGAAAGTTGGTGGCATATAGGATTTGAAGGCAATGGTGGTGTAAAAAGGAAGGAAACAAGGGTCTAATAATAAGGGACAATGGAATAGTCCTATACTTAGCACATTTCTATATGTAGGATATAGTATGTTGTTCGTGTGCTAAAAATAAAACTATTCCATTTCCCTTATTATTAGACCCTTGTTTCCTTCCTTTTTACACCACCATTGCCTTCAAATCCTATATGCCACCAAATTTCTCATAAAGAATGTTTTTTATTTACTTGTATTATTAAACGACACTCTGAAGTAATGTTACGTACCAAAACCAAATAGTCTGGGGACTCGACTGATCGGTTAGAGACTATCAGTCTGGTAACCTGCGCGAAACGACGTACTGCAGAATTCCTGCAGCAGCATGAATCTTGTTATAGCCCGACCTCTTAGCATGAATATGTTATAGTCCGACCAGCCCAGACATCACTGTTGATTTAGCTAACCACGTGTATGCAAAATGGAGGGTGGTTTCAGAGCTGCTGCACAAAATGCTGCTTTAAGGCTTGGGTATAGCGGTCTTAAAGATCTCCAGATGGATGTTGTAATTGGAATAGCATCCGGCCGGGATGTATTCGCTGTTCTTCCTACTGGATACGGAAAGTTAGTGTTATGGATGTCTTCCAGTCATGTTTGACTTACTATAGCCTCAAAAACATTTTATAGTTATTGCGGTTTCCCCTCTTACTGCAATAATACATGACCAACTAGTAAGCGAACATCATTGGCTGAGGCCCTGGGCCTCTGGTATGTACAACTAGTACACTATGCTTTTTTATTATGTAGTACAAGCTAGTGCTTTACCTCACGAGCAGGGCTGCCGCGATATGGTCTTCTGCCGATATCGTCCATATCGCGATATATCGCGATATGAGTAAAATATCGCGATATGTATCGCGATATATATTTATGGTTATTAAAGTGATGAAATTAATGATCATTGGTGATATTAAAGTATTCATTGCTATTAATTTCAAATAATCTTTGTTGAGGCTACGCGTTATGGCGGGATCAAAAGAAGCGACTGATAGACCGTCCTACCATGCTGTAGGGAAAGAGGATATTGTGGCCGTTGACCGCAAAACGTTTAGGAGTGACGTGTGGGAACATTTTGGGTGGTATAGGAAAGCTCCTGGGTTGTATCAGCCTGGTTGTATGCAACATGAAGTCCACTTCCCTCATGTTGCCAAACCGGCAAGGAAGTACCTATCAATTCCAGTCTCCACTGCACCTGCAGAAAGGGTTTTCTCCACAGCCAAAAATATACTCCAGAAAAAACAATGGAGGATTCTGCCAGAACGACTGGGGAAATGCATATTCCTGAGGCATAATGCTAAATTGTTTTAATTAAATGGCTTGTATGCACCGCATGCACGCGTACATTTATCGCCGTTTCAAATACACATGCTGATATTTCGTTATTACTCTAATTTCTGCCAATCACCGTGCTTTTCCGTCTATTTCCGCGCAAGTTTTTATCATGAAAACCCCCAAAAGATATCGCGAAACGCCAAAAAAAAATATCGCGATATATCGCATATCGCGATATATAAAAAATATTGCGATATATCGTATATCGCGATATATCGCGGCAGCCCTGCTCACGAGGGCTTTTTGTTGCTGCTGTCACTAGCGGCACTCTGAATCTGTTAAGGAGGGTGTGGAAAGAGGAGACTATAGCCTGGTCTACTTCACTCCTGTATTACTATTAGACAATCACAAGTGGAGAGGTTTAGTACTAAGAAAACACTACACAGAGAGAGTTAAAGCTTTCGTTGTTGACGAAGCTCATTGTGTGAAGAAGTGGTAAGAACAGTTTTTATTATCATGATATTAAATCGCGCGTTTTGTGCAGCAGCTCTGTAATCACCCTACATTTTACATACACATGGTTAGCTAAGTCAACAGGGATGTCTGGGCTGGTCGGACTATAACATATTCATGCTAAAAGGTTGGGCTATAACAAGTTCATGCTGCAGCAGGAATTCTGCAGTAGGGAACAAATTCGTTGCGCCAGACTGATAGTCTCTAACTGATCAGTCGGGTCACCAGACTAACTTTGAACACGGTGCAAGCTATATGTATTCATTGACTTTGCTAAAGTCTTTGATTCAATTTCCCATCGAAAACTGCTGTTCAAGGTAGAGTGCTATCGTTTTAGTCCTTCATTGGTGAGTCATTGGTGAGATGACTATCTTCTTTTCTAACTGCTCGTTTTCAGCAAGTCTATATTGGTCAGTCATTGTCGTCGTCTCTACCCATTACTAGTGGTATTCCACAAGGTACAGTGCTTGGTCCTCTATTGTTCCTCATATATATCAATGACCTTTCTGATTGATTGGTACCACCAGTTCAAGCTAAAATATTTTCAGATGATACTAAAGTCTGGTTCAATTTCATCTTTGTCCCTATCTTTTTCGAATTTTTGTATGTGGTCTCAAAGCTGGCAGCTTAGTATTGCTTTTCAGAAATGTAGTCTAGCATCTTTTGGACATAACTCTGCAAAAATTTTTTTACTCCTATACATACCAATCTCCAGTAAGGCTGATTATGCCTGGCATTGGTGAAATCCTTTCCATGGAAGGTAACTCACTGGGAGATCCATTAGCCATGGCAATGTATACCATAGCTGTAACTCCTATAATCCACCACTTGCGATCTAGTTCAACAGGTCTGGTATGCAGATGATGCTGCAGGAGCTGGCTCATGTGACAACCTCAAAATGTGGTGGGATGAACTCAACAGGGTTGGCCCATTATATGGGTAGTATCCTAATGTATCCGCCGCCTCATTGTTAAACCACATCATGAACATGCTGCTAATGAAATCTTTGCTGGCTCGGGAATAGCAGTATCCACGAAAGGCAACCGACATCTTGGTGCTGCACTAGGATCCAGAACTTTTGTTGAAGAGTTTGTAAGCAAAAAAGTTGCAACATGGGTCACAGCTTGCCGAAATTGCTCACTCAACCTCAGGCTGCTTATGCAGCGTATATTCATGGACTCTCGAGTCATTGGTTGTTTCTCTTGCGCGACTTCTTACAGCCTTTGGAGGACTCAATTCACCAGGTTCTCATCCCTGCTATAACAGGCCGCCCTCCATGCTCAAAACTAGAGAGAGAGAGAGAGTTGCTTGCCTTGCCAGTTAGACTTGGTGGCATGGGGGTTTTAAATCCTCCAACATGCTCTTCTCTATGTTTTAACTCATCCAAACAACTAACATCTCCGCTGGTCGCACTAATCATTTTACAAGAGGACAAACGTCCCTCTGTTAGTGCCACATTAGCTGAAACAAGAAAATCTATTCACTCAGAAAATAGAAAACTACAAAATGCTCTTGCTGTTTGCATATATGACAACCTATCTGCTAAGCAGCAACGATAGGTTGATCTTAATAGGGGAAAAGGTTCATGCTCGTGGTTATCTGTACTTCCTTTGGACGAGTTTGGTTTCTCTCTGCACAAGGGTGAATTTCGAGATGCACTTTGTTTGAGGTATGGCTGGAGACTCTCAAATGTGTCATCATCTTGTACCTGTCGTATGTCATTCTCTGTTGACCATGCAATGACGTGCAACTTGGGGGTGGCTTTCCAACAATTCACCATGAGATACGAGATCTCACTGCTTCCTTGTTATCAGAAGTATGCCATAATGTTGCCATTGAACCTCACTTACAACCACTGAATGGTGATGGCTTTCACCACAAATCTGCCAACACTAATGAGAATTCACGTCTCGATAAACGTGCCAGGGGTTTTTGGAATCGTGGCCGAGATGCTTACTTTGATATAAGGGTTTTCCACCCTAATGCTCCAAGCTACCGTTCCATTGACTTACCAGCAATGTACCACAGACATGAATCGGAAAAAAAGCGACAATATAGTCAACGGGTGAAAGAGGTTGAGCATGGGGTCTTTATACCACTGGTTTTTAGTACAATAGGAGGAATGGCTAGTGAGTGTTCAACATTTTACGGGCGTTTGGCAGACATGATTTTTATCAGGCAGGACAAAACCTATTCTTTTGTAGTTAGCTGGCTATGCACTCGACTCTCTTATGCTTCCCTTCGTGCTGCTATTCTGTACATTCATGGAAGCAGGTCATCATGCACAGCGCCACCCTATTTACGAACATGACCTTACCCTTGCCACTGTTGAGGGTAAGATACCATCCTCAGTCTAAAAATCTATCAGTAACACTTATGCATTGTTTTGGGCTAGCTTTATGGAATATAGCAGGCACAATAGAATTCGAGACCAGCGCAATCAATCTATCGCAATCCTCTCCGGCAGTCAAAAATTACGTTTCAATTTTTAGGGGGAAATTTTATACTGTAGTTACGTGATTTCTTTGTCAAAGTACCTAGCTTTTGCACCACTGCTGCCTTGTTGTGATTGTTGGATAACACTACGCCCACCAGCCTCGCCAGGCGTACGCCCACAGCTGTACGTGTAAACGCGTTAAAAAAAGCTATAGGATCAAGAATCCCTACCTCGAAACACTTCTTGTAATACCAGTACTTTGAAGCCTACTGGCATGGAAGGTTTCTTAACGTCCTCGAAGGTCCAGAGCTTGCCGAGTTTTCAGCAACACTCACAATTAAGCCTGAAGGTCCTGGCTCCTCCTCAATAGGGATGAAAGGGTCCTGGATCCGATCCTCAATGGTTCTGTCTTAGCAGTTGGGTAGCTGGGTACATGCTTCCCCTTCCTCCTCCCCAATCAATATCCACATTTTTCAACCACATGCTTCAGCCATCTAAGCAGCTCATCCTGCTCTATTCCCCCCCCCCCTCCACACACACACACATACACACACATACATACACACCAGATAGAACTGTTTGATTAGCAGATTGGAACTGTACATGTGATGGTAAGATCAAGACCCCTACCTGGTTCCTACATGACTTGCAGTTGGTTGCACCAAGTAACCCCATCCCCATGAGAGCATGGGTCCAGGACATTTGATGGAAGGTATGGGTAGCTATGGTTGTTACCATAGGATGTCCTATCCACCAATTGGTTGGAGGTATGGAATTCACGGCATAGGTGAACTAACATATTTAGGACAACATTTAGAAGACAGATGTTGTATCAATTCACGGTACACTGGTGGGGAATGGAAAATAAAAAAGAGACTCTGATGGTGAAACATTAAAGGCATGTGATTGGTTTCAGATCATAAATAATGATTGAGCCTTTGGACTTCTCCTGTGGCATAATCATCCTCACTATACTCCTCACTTTAAAACATCCGATATACGGTGTTACAACTGTCCTCACATATAAACACAGTAGTGTAGGAAGCACACGGGAGTCATGGAGACAATTACCCCCATACTTTTGTATGAGGGAGGGTATTGACCCCAGTGACCTTAATTCATGTAATAGGGAGGGTATGTGGGGGGGGGGGGGGGGGGGGGGGGGAACTACTACCAAAATTGGTATCTCTGGTGCTACATACCATCTTCATTTAGTTAGTTCTTTCACCCCCCCCCCCCCCCCCCCCCCCACCTATATATATATATATGCCTCTAAATACCTTCCTACACATCTGAATCAGATTCATTCTATCAGATTCATTCATTGCGGAATTTTTTTTTCAGCACCTGTGTTCTCAAAGATTTGCTGCTTTGTAACTGCACAAACACAATGTGGCTTGGCTGCTGGTCTCAGTAATCATTGGCCCCTTGCCCTCTATCTGTCCATTGTTTAATCTAAATGGCTATATGCAAATGCATGTCTGGGTGGTCTTGTAAGGTATTCAACTGTGGTGGGTGCATCCTTGATACATTCCTGGGAACTAACTTATCAACCAATAAACACATTCATAGGTATAGCAGTTGGTAGTGACAGGTGAACCCATCATTACAGTACTTACCAGTAAAAGCATGAGTCCAGTGTAATGTCTTACAATTTTGCGTCCATTATAAAGTAATAGTTTAAAGTGACTGGGCCTTCACCATAGATTCCTTCCCTAACTAGAACTCCTGTTTTGTCAATTCCAGGACCTGCTACTAGGTTGTAGTTACCTCATTGGACATTCAGTACTCCCTCCACTCTACACCTCCACCACCTCCATCACGTATTAATGTGTATGTCAAAAATTTAATATCACGACACTACAAACTCAAACATACACATGTGTCATGCAATTATGACTATTGTAAATCATCGTATCTTGCAGCATTTATAAACTACGCATGCACAAAGCAGTTCAAATAGTAGCAAACTATTGAATAGGCATGCACACACACATGTCTCTACACTTATCTTGTACCACTAACTGCCTTACATTCCTTGTGTTTGTTCATATATATTTGCATCGTCAAGAGTGGCCATGTCAACATGCTCATAAACAGTTTTTCCTGTATCCTCCAGTTGCACCTTCACATGGTCTGCACGTGACTCATACCGCACAGAGGGAACTTGGCTTTGGTCAATGTTGGGTCCTTTGGCAGCCATCATCCTCCTCATGATCCTGTGAGAGTGTGCAAGCCCGTGAACTATTGCACATGTATAGATGTGAGGAATTAGTAACATACACTTATGCAGTTCCCTATCCTGTTAAACAAATTGGAGATGGGGGAGGGGGGGGGGGGACGGTAGAGTAAACATGAGTGGATATGTCCCTAATCTGGAGCAGCCGTCAGAGGACTGCCAACGCATGCACCTGGTATTTCAACAGAAGTCTAGTCAAGAAGCTATATGACATAATCTCTATGACACTGGACCACAGTGGGTGGACTCATTTGTACAGCAAAACATGTTCATGCAACTGCCATCAGCCTGTTCTAACACTCATTAAATGCATGGTTTTTTGCTATCTGCTCTGCAGTGCACGTGGAATGGCATGGCCATATATGGTGTTGGTACATTCATCGACTAGCTTAAACATAGCATTGATGACAGGTTGCATGGCAAAATCCTATAATGAAGCAGTATGCCTTGAAGCTATATGTATCATACACATGAATCTCACACTAGCTCTACGTGGACTCCAAAGAGCCGTAATGCTGGCTGCCATTTTTATGGCAAACATTAATTCTATATCAGGCTATGATCCTCAGCCCAGCTTACCATTGGTATTGGCACTTAGGTTGAAATACAAACTTTGCCACATTTTAGAATCTTAGCTATTAATGATGCTAGCTAACTGAAAGGCCTAGGGAATTATGCTGCATACTCGAGTGGAGTACTGTTACATAACTGAACTGCTAGTCATAATGCACTTAAAATTTAGTTCAGTGTAAGACATTTTACCATAAGGATTATCAAAATGCATACCATCCTGTTAACACATCTAAAGGTGTGTGGTATTGAACTATTCAAGTTTAGACACTTAAAATCAATGCTCATTTCATAAAAATTAGATTCCAAGGACTTTAGCAGTACAGTAGGACTTCGTTAATAGCACACCGTTAATAGCGCATTCCCTCATTAGATGTATTGAAAATTATATTCATGGTTAATGCGGGTACCACACATTATCTATGTCTACAATGTGCAATCTATGCCCTAAGTATGGTAGTAGCGCAGTGAACAAACGTGGTGCTACTAATGGGGGAAGACTGTACAGTGCAGAATTGAAAAAGGTTATCAGAGGAAATACTTACATGTACGCTGCAATGGCAACCAGAATAGCTGACAGTACACCAATGGAGAGCCCTCCAATAAAAGCACCAGTAAGTGGTCCCGCCTGACTGCAGACTGCTTGTGGAGCACTCATAACTGGATACACTTTGAATGTATGACCATTAGCAGTGAGAGTTGGGGAGCCCTGCACCAGTAACCATGCAACCAGTTGTGCTGCTAAAGTAGACCCTGTGATGTCTCCAGAAGCAGAGGAATACGATATGGTGGCTGTGTACAATAATGCCTGACCACCTGAAGTACAGGTAATGGAGTGTTTGATGTCTGCTTCATCCAAACTGATCTTGTACAAACGAGTAAGAACCGTAGTGATGTTAGTATTGATTGAGGCAGACACAGTAGCAAGTTGAGTATACTGGAATAAAATGATTGAATATGTATTCCATGAAAAAAAACATTAGAAAGGACAAGCAAGATAAACCCCATCACTTGCATGCAAATCATTGCTTCACATCTCTGAGATAGATAATCTGTGATAGATAAATTTAAAAAAAAAAACAACTAAACTAGGCTCGTGATCGTGGCACCAATCACATTGTATAACCATACAGCCTGTCCAATACATGAATCTATTATTAGCGTAAAGAGTGCTACTGATAATTTTAAGTATCTTTTTCATTTCTCCTCCTTCTCCTCCTCCTTATCCCTCCTCCCTCCTTCACTTCTTTTTAATGCTATATATGTTCTTAAGACATGATAGGTGCAATTATCAAAACGTTTAGATTTCATTTGTTATCATGTAGTATCTCTTACTTATACAACGCATGGTCCTTAAACGTTATGATAATCTCTATGTAGGGTTCTGAGGATTCATTACATTATTGGGACTTTGGCGTTACACATGGCTACGTAGTGATTATCTCTTATATACCAAAGTACTGTATAATTGATGTCTAAATACACTAAACAGCATTGTAGTTTTACTCAATGCCGAGGAATAGAGTGAACTCTGGAATGAACACTGTCCAGTCTTTAAACATATTGTGACAAACGATTTAGTTTATACATATGGCTAGTGACAGGTCTGGGCATACTGACCCCACAACAGTTTTAGATGAATTGGGTGAATTGTCAGAAGAACTAGAACATACATAGAAAGGTGCAGGATGTAGCATTTCATATCTGGGAGGAGCTATTCAGATATAAGGTTTTTTATTACACTTCCTTTTAATGTGTCATCATACATCAGCAGAGGTTGTCAAGCATGCAATGTGCTTACAATCAGGTATGTACATGTCCCCCCACTGGTGTACCGGAGCTCCAACTGGATGTTACCTAAGATGAGGTGTAATATCAAACACACATCACAGTACCCAACAGCTCACCTTCTCCCTTGATGAGCACACTTCTCTGTGTTACCAGCACTGTGTTTTCAACAGAGCACACATACAGGCCATAGGGATTGGATGGTGTTGCTGTGTCAATAGTCACCACTTTGGTTCCCTCTGCCACTGTCTGTCCATTCTTTATCCACCTGGAGGTAACAAATAGTGGATAGCCCCCCTGAGAGGTACACATCAGAACTGTGTGGCCTGTGATACTGATGGACATTTCTGTACTTGGTATACTGATGTTATTGTATGCTACCAGCACCTGAGGTTGAGCTGAAATCAGAAGTACAAGTATAACAACTCCTGTACTGACATATTGCAATAATGTGTTACATACTTGCATTGGCAAATCTGATGGAAGATGAATCCAGCTGTATGTATGAGATACCTAATGTCCCACTGACGAAGGAATAGTAATCATAAGGACAATAGAAAAGAGAACTGCCATAGCCATAGTAATAATAAAGGTAGTAGTATGGATCAATCATGAGGCTAGCATCCAGATAGCCACTATCTAGACTGCTGACAAGAGGAATGGTTACATTTTGGTATGCACTGTTGGCTCCAGTCAGCAGTACACCACTAGAGGTCTGTATGCCACTGGATACCCTCAGCCCACTGTAATACAGTATAGAGGTAACGTATGAGTAGGTTATGTAGTTCCATATGTACTCTGGTCCTGGCAATGTTGTCCAATTAACTTGCATTGATAGTGGACCTCCAGTAGTCAGTGGTATGACTTGTGAAGAAATAGGATGGTCTGATCCATACAAACCTAATTTAACACTTTAGAATAGATGACAAGTTTCACACAAAAGGAAAGAAACATTACCATCTGATGCAGTAACTGTAAACTTCAGACCAGCAAAAATGGGGTACTTTCTCAGTGAGCTTACAACCCTTGCTTCACATTTTTCCTGCCTATTCCTGGTGACCACACCCATATGTTTAACTTCATAAGTACCAGCATCTGATTCAACAGTATTCATGATGGTCAGAATGGTACTGTCTGGACTTATCATGACTCGACCTCCTGCTGTTATAGGATTGCCCTCGTGATACCACGTAAGTGATCTCAAGTACTGGGTGACATCAATTTCTGTGACATTTACACTCAACACAATGCTTTGAGGTGGTACAAATGGTATGGTAGGATTGAGGCTTGAGGTGATAAGACCTGTGGGGTAGTATGGAAGTGAGGACACATATTGAAATCTGTGAAATGTAACTTACTTTGTACTCTAATGTCTGCCTTTCCAACTCCAAGTGTGAATGTCCCACTGTTCACAACACAGTAGTAATGTCCAATGCTGGGATGATTGAGGCCAATGGTCACAGTAGCATTGGAGGCCTGAGGGCTATCTGAGTATAATGTACTTGAATACAAGGCTGCCCTCCAAGTGTAGGTTACTCCAGGTGGGAGAGGAGGATTAGAGTGGCAGTAAAGAGCTACAGTTGACCCAATAGTGAAGGGACCATTGGGAGGATCAGTGGTTACTGTGACATCATAGAACACCTGTTCTGTAAGGTATAAGAAGCAATTAAAAAGCAGCTAACCATGTGAATTCAAGTTTCATATTTTTACCGTTGAGACATGATATTACAGCATCCTTGTCATCATGTCCACAGCTGAGAGTACCAACACTTCCAAAGATGCAGTCTTTCACATAGGATTCACTACCAATACATGATATGCTGCTAAGAACTGGAACAGTGTTTGTACGATATTTCCCTGATGATATTGTAACACCTGCAACAAGTGAATACAAGTTAATGCGTAGCAAAAAGATAAGATAATATTTACAAACCTGTGGCATTTAGGCCAAGTGATCTGCATACTATCAGTGCAGCTGTCTGGTCAATTCCACTGACACACACACTTGCCCAGAATCCATCTCTCCTACATATTTTTAACCTTCCTTCTCTGGTTGATGGACCTTCAGTTAAAATTACATCACCATTGGAGCACTCTGGGATGTTTGTGGGTGGACCAAGACATGATACCCCAGCACTGTTATTTGAGGTGCTGTATCCATTTGGATAAAAGTAATCAATGCTGGTCAGTCTAGGAATGGTGGAATAGGAACATTGTGTAATGGTAGCTTCATTTCCTGTGCATGCAACACTGTAGTATTCAAGCAAAGACTTTCCTTTGCCAAAGTAGTACCCTCCATAAGGAATAGCCCCTGTAGTGGAAATATGAGATAGATATTGCACTTTCTGATACACAGGTTTAATACCTGTGATGAAATCTACATGCATAATACACTCATCATAACTTACATTGATATGGATATCCAAGCTGTCTGCACACCACCAGGGCATTATTGTAGCTCCACCCACTGTCATAAATAGCCACCCACACTCTGTCATGGCACACTTCAACACGTCCTTCATATGCAGTACTACCATCAGCCAGACGTACTTGCCCCTCTGTGCAACTTGAGCTTACTGGGTGTATTTAATAACTGTATGTAAATCTAACAATGCTTCTCCGTTAGCAGCAGCCATACCATAGCAGCGAATACCAACATTGTGATAACCTAAGTTAGTGCTTGTTGTATATCTGCAATTGGATAGGTGAGTTTCATTTCCATGGCAAGATACTCCATCTGCAATAACCGATCCTGTTCCATATCCATACATTGCATTCTGCCACCACCTCCTATTATAAACTAACATTGTGACTGCAGAAAAGATTTGCAAATAAATAAAGCACATGGTCCTGTAAGTTAGTTGTGATTTACATGCATTTGTTCCAAACATTTCTGTGCAGGCAATGTTTGTATTGGTATCCCAGTTATTGCTTGCATAAAATGAGGTCCATGAATCATTGATACACATCTCGAGCCTTCCTTCAGTTGAAGTGTAGCCATCAACCAAGTGAACACTACCAGATGTGCAAGGAGCTGAGCAGAAGGTAAATGCCAGAACAAATTGATAATAATCTGCGTTTAATTTGTTGGTAATTGGTAAAAAAAAGTTGTTAAGTGCTTCCAGGATGAACTGAAATGGGCTTATTCACTATCTGCCAAAGTACGTGGGTAGGTTGTACATGCACATCAATCACTCACCTTGGCACTTTACCCCACTCTCTTGTCCTCTGTGGCAGTGATGAACACCAACAGGATATGAATATGAAGAGCAACTTAGCAAACTGCTTTCTGTACCACTGCAGTATGCACCATCCAATACAAACGGATTTTGACTTGGTCCAAATGGAGCAATTGAATAATATTCAACACCTGCAGCATGTATTACAAGATGGCATGGTAATTTGCAACTGGAAACTTATTTTTTACATACACATGTGTACTATTTTGAACTTTATATGGAACAGTGTCACCCTTGTGATACTTTTCTAATTTTCCAGGACTAGCAAAAGAAAAGTAACGCTCGCATTGAAATGTATGGCTAATTACAAATTCAGTGCCTAATAACTTTATGTCGGATAGTTCAATTTAGGATGTGTAAGGCCCATTTGATAGTAGCTCTTTGGAGTTCACGGAAATTTTTTATAATTGAAAACTTTAAAAACCTACCCAGAAGTGTGATTTTGCAGGACACTGTCAACCCATTCTCACCGTTTGATAACCTTTGTATATAATATTATTCATACGTACCCAAAGGAGTTCTGTTGCAATCGGAATCTGCCGATCGTTGATTTTTACCTAACTATGAATCAATATATTGATATCAAAATCCGATTAATGTCCCGTTATGAATGGTGTCTCTTCTAAAATGCAGAATCGCGCTAATCGCGTACCGGGCATATAGCACTAATTTTGATTATCAATATCTTGAGTATAGATGTGGTAAAAATCAACGCTCTGCAGATCCCGATGGCAACAAAACCTATTCGGGTACGTAGCAATTTTGTCGCTGGAGAGACGCTGCTTCGTTTAGTTTTCAGGTGTTTCTAACCCTGAAGGTTACCGAACTATTGAGTGTAACGCAAAATGATTAATAGTTAAATACAGAACGAATGTGGCATAATATGAACGCATTTAGCTCGGATGATATGTGGATTATTTTATAGTGGTTTTGAAAATACCAAACAAGTAAATAAAAACATTCTCTCTGAGAAAGTTGGTGGGATATAGGTTTTGCAGGCAAATAGTATACTTGTGTAAAAAGCAAGGAAACAAGTTTTATCAGAAGGGAAAATGTAATAGTCCTATATTTAACACACTTCGACTAATGCATACGCTGTTTCTGTGCTAAATATAGGACTATTACATTTTCCCTTCTGATAAAACTTGTTTCCTTGCTTTTTACACAAGTATACTATTTGCCTGCAAAACCTATATCCCACCAACTTTCTCAGAGAGAATGTTTTTATTTACTTTTTCCTTAATTTTTTTAACACTCAAATCACTGTTGCATCGCAGGTTTCCCCCCTTTCATTTAACTGATTTAATTCAATCCAGACGTATTGTGAAAATTTTCTAGGTACTTTTGCTTAATTAGACTTGATAAGACCGTATATAGGCTTTTAGGCTTTTGTGTATCAAAGCGAGTCCTCCAGCAAATTCTAAAGCTATTAGTGCAATTTTCATTGCTTAAAAGTGTTCCTGTCCCGAGTTATGCGTTCTCAAGAAGAAGACGACCCGCCCATTATTTTTGGAAGGGGAACGAGGACAGCAGTGTTTTTCGTTCTCGACAATCACGCGGTTCTACGGCGTGAACCAAAAACGAAAGTACTCAGTTTTGACTTCTAGATCGATTGCCGCAACAAGTTAGACGATCCGATCGTCGGGAGAGAAGCTACGGTAGGGTCGCGGGGTTTTAATTAAATTCATAGTCGGGGTCAAAACCTATATGGAAGTCTCTAGCGAGACTTCCGATAAGCCTGGTCTTGTCATGAAACGTCCCACATTGTACATATAGAATCCACAACCCCCATTTTTTCGTAGAATTAATGTCCAAGTGAGATAGTTAACACGAAAATGGCGCATCGCATAGAAAGGTATAAAAATGATTCACTTTGAAATCGCTACATCTCCCGAACGGTAAATGCTATTGACTTTCTATTTTCAATATGTCATACTATATCATTAATCGATTTTGGGTTCCTGCATTAGCTTCGTGCCGGTGTTACAATGTCCGATACCCCTTGAGGTTCAAACCCGCCGTACCATTCGGCAGGAATATTGAACTCCTAATTTGGTTTAAACGTAGAGGGATCCTGTACCTTTTAATTTGTTCTGTTTGTTAATTTTTTTCTTTATCCGTTACAGGAATACAACTGTGCAATGTAATTGCATAGTTCCTGGTCGCTTCGCGCCATTTCCCTTCTACGAGGACGTGAATATGCAATTACTTCCTGTTAAATAACTATGTCTCCGCCCCATCTATACGATACAACAAGTACGGCGTTTTCGCTTCTTCACACTTGCAAACGTCTGGTTCTGTTCCCCTTCTTGGCTTCTTCAAGATAGCGAACAGAAGCTAAAGATTCGTAATACGTGGATTCAGCTGCTATCAGCCTGCCAAACGCGGTATGCAGTAGGCCAGGCTACAAATTAAATAGTTTTACGTGCACGTAGAAATCGAGGTGTTGGTTCGGTCAAATTGCTTGAGTTCCAATTCATTTATGCGTGCACAACGCTACGGAGCATGAAAGTGCATGGTGTCTATGATCTAGAGTTAGCTTAATCTGAAGCGCAACCCTGCACACGCACAGATATATATCAAACATGCACCCCCTTGTAGCTACATGAATGTACCAACATGAAATACTCTCATTGGCCTACTAAAACCTCTTTCTTGTTTAATTTATCTTCAATTATATTTGGTTCTACAAATGCAAAATAAAATCCAAAATAAAATCCACACACACACACACACATACACACACACACACACACTCACACACACATACACACAATGGACAGTCATTCACACATCAATATCAATGCTTTGCTATTTATTTCCTAATTGTCGACCCACATTTAAAAAAAAACTGCCTTTCGCTGTCATCCTATCCATTCCTGCCGGCAGAAAGATACACATACATGTACGCTATGAATCCTACTTTAAATTATGTTCTGTATGGAGATTGTGAAGACTCCATTTACTATACAGAGATGGTGTGGCATGATTGGATGTCAATAGCTAGCTTCTTGAAACTTTGCGCATTGGAATAACATGAGCGGTGACGTAAGATTTGTGAACAGCCTCATACGATTAATCATACATACCTGATCTCGAGTAATCCAGTTGTCTGCAAACGACTTCAGCAACTCTATAGTTATAGAGATTGCACACAGACCCCCATATGGTGACTCCAGGACTGGACTGGACACATAGCTCAATTCTCCCTTCTCGTGCTGTTGGTCCTCCAGCCAAACGAACTGATCCTGGTTGGCAGCCTTCAGAAAAATAGGTTAATATTAATTATGTGGCAGCAAAACATTACTATTTGTCATGACAGACAAGGAGGACATGCGACTATTTACAAAAGCACGTGTGTATCAGGAGCTACATGTAAGTTAGTAATTCCTCGTGAATATTATTTTTTTAAACGCAACCCGCGGATAACTCGCGTACCAAGAAAAGGATAGTATAGCTCTTTGTTGCTATATCAAACAATAAGGCAAAGACGGTCACTTTTATGTTTTGTTCCAGTCTTCAAACTGTTTGCTGTAAGAGAACACAAGAGTTCGTGTTCTTCTCGTTCCTAGACCTATTCTTCTCCGTCGTCGTCGTCATCTTCTCGGAAGAGTATAACTTGGGGGAACGGTTTTAAAGAGGGCATTATACCAATGGCTTTATAATTCCCTGGAAAAGCATCTCCATGTATCAGATGAAACTAACATATGTAACCATTACGTAATTTGGTGAAGCGTTTCCATGGCAATATCACGTATAATTATAATTGTGCAGAACAGGTGGGAAATTCATTTGATCGCAGTTCTGAAGTTTGCCTTCACGTCAACAAAAATGAGACAAGAGGAATACCTCCTAGATTGAGACGACGAGTTAAAGTTCTCCCGCGTTGGGTACAATATTGATCCTGAACAAAAGCGGGCGTTTGCTCATAGCAGCTATATAAAAAAGCGGTCATTTCTTCGCGACAGCTACAGAGCAGACCTTGAATCGAACCGAACTTCTAAAAAGAAGTGCTATGAAAAGAATTCCGACGACATACGAGCTTCAAAAAAGCAAAAGTATATCAGCGTAATTTAGGGACCAATCGAGTTTCCAAAAGGAGCGTTGATCCCTTGTTTCCTTTCTTTCACTTTTGTCTCCAATTCCTATATCCCACCAACTGTCTCGTTTGAAATGGTTCTCTTTACTTGTGTACTGAATTTAGAGTTGTATCAAATGTAACGAGATGCACTAGTATTCCCAACACATTCACTTTCAATTACAGCCCAACAAAACTGCAAGCATTGGAATAATGTGGGAGGGGTCCATTATAATGAAAGACTTGCAAATAAAAGTTCAGTTGCCACACTTGCCTTGATTTATTGGGTAGTTTTCGCATCTCAGGCCAACACTGCTCCGTTGAGTAAAGGTGCCATAATTGTAATTGTATATACTGCAAGACCATATAGATGCCTCATTTCCATTGCAATTAATCTCGTCAATCACCACAATACCCGTGCCCAGTCCAAATGTGCTGTCATAGATAAATGCAGCTAGAAATTATAATAATCAGTATAAGTAGTTTTGAATATAAAAAATAATTATATTACCCGGATATTGAAATCCTAGCTGTCTGCAGACGACCTGACCTTCACGTGAGTCCCACGATCCACTCCCTCCACGTATCATCCCCCACTTTCCAGAGCTGCATACCTCCACATATCCCTCGTTCCCATCAGTGCCATTAACCAAACGGACAGCTTGTCCACTGCAGGATTCTATAGAATTAATATTAAATACAATAGTGAGTGAGGTTTTACTAATTTCTTTATAAGTTGCTGACCTGTTTGTACCACCTTCCCTCTACAGCTGACTCCCGCTCTTGAGGACAAGCCACATGACAAACTGTTGCCATTGGAGCAGGTGGTAATATAGCTTTCGTATCCATAGCAATCAAAACCATAAGAATACGTTGGCATTATGGGATAGCGTGAATAGCGGTAGTTATTAGCTGCGATGTCTGTGGTAAGGAATTCAAATGAACACTGAAATGATATAAATCAACGTACTGGAGGTAGGGAAGCCTAGCTGTCTACAAACCACCAGTGCGTCCTGGTAGCTGAAATAGCCACCACACAATCCATTCCACTTCCCGCCGTTGCATATTTCCACGTTCCCTTCTGTGCTTACGTCACCACCAGTCAATCGGACTTGACCAGCGGTACAAGCTGATGCTGTGCACAAGGGAATGAAATAATTGTCTAGCTTGTGTGGCCGCTACTCTTACTTGAACACCAGACACCGGCATCATCATAACCGTAGTGATTGCAGGGAGAGTAGTCCCCGATCAGGCTCTGGTAGTCACATTGGAACAGAGATAGCTCCGTGCCCCGGCAGTTTACGTTGTTCATGTAAATTGCACTTGAATTAGAGTTATACACTGAGTATGGACCTTTGTGTGTGTGTGTGTGGGGGGGGGGGGGGGGATTGCTTGTAATGTAGTGCTTGGATATATTTATAAGTAGGCTGCAGATAAACACTTAAATTTTACATTTTTATCAGGCTTAATTACTCTTGCACAGTAAACATGACAATTTTATGCATAATGATTTTTAACATGCATTTATATCTCAAACTGCCCCAATTAACTGACTTACCTAAAACAATTCCCCCCTTTCAAGTTACTGGAATAAATAAGGTGTCTGTGGGAGATGTAATAACCAGACACAACCAACTCAGGGACTGCATTGCTGACTTCTGCCACAAGGCATGCCTTTCCCCACAAATTGAGAAAGGAAGTGGCATTCTTCCTAAAGACCAATCAAGACCAGCAGACATCCTAGTGCCAAACTGGTCCCTCTCATGCCCAGCTGCATTTGACATAATGGTCATCAATCCGCTTAATTTGCAATTTATACAAGAAGCGGCTCAAACCTGTGGTCATGCAGCTGAGATGGGAGAAGAGGCCAAGCACTCAAGAAATGGTGAGGCATGTGCCCTTGGAGGATGGTCATGCATCCCTTTGGTTGTAGAAGTGTTTGGGGGATGGGGCAATGAAGCCATCAATGTACGTTTGGCCATATCCAAATAGGTAGCCACTCAACTATGTAGACCTCTGAATGAGGTTATGTCGGGCATCTACAGTCGCCTCAGCCTCACCCTCATGAGGCAGAATGCCAGGGCAATTTTGGAGATGTGTCTCACCAAACACTTGCTGTGAATTTTAGTTATTTATAGTAAATAAGGTGTTATTAATTTGAAAGTACTAAGAACTATTTTTATACCTCGTTTTCAAATCGCACCACTATATTTTAAAATCAAAGCAACGTAAACGAACGCCGTATTTACAGATATGAACAGTTAGCTATAAATTGCATGTATGCTTCTCATTTATTCATATATGCATGACAGCAATTGACGTGAAAAAAATGCTGTACAAGTATTAAAACCATTCTCTATGAGAACGTTGATGGTATATAGGATTGGAAGGCAATAGCGCATTGTGTAAAAAGGGAGGTAACCAGGGACTAATAAGAATAGTCCTATATATCGCCCATTTATAGGACATTATATATTAGACCATTGTTTCCTTTCTTTTTACACCACTATTGCATGCCTTCCAATTCTATATACCACCAACGTTTTCATAGAGAATGTTATAATTACTTACTCATCTGTTTTTAATTTCTTCATGAGATAAAAGACAGTAACTAGACTATTTTACCATTTAATCTTGTCTTGTTGCATGCAGTAACATGAATTGACCACATTGCAGAGGATCGATGTGTTATAAGTATATATAATTTTTACTTACTTGCACCTGTTGCCTCGTATCCCAGCTGTCTACACACTACAGCGGCATCGTTACTGTCCCATCCAGATCTGCACACCGTACCCCACTCTCCTCCGATGCAAACCTGTACTATTCCGTAGTAGGTAGTTCCACCAACAAGCTGGACTGATCCCTGATAGCAACCAGTGAAGGCGACTGCGAGTATAGGTGAGGGAATGGCTTGAATGGTTTGTATGCACGCAATGTGTCAATGTACGCGTTCTTATCAGCTGTGCCTTCTAGTACTGCATTGCCATGCATACACAGTATTGCTGGCATAGCAGTTGGTATATATAGCAGCTGCAAGTGGGCATAACAGGCAGATGAAATGAAAAAAACGCCACTGAAATACGGTGGGTGGTTATAATATGCAGCTTTGCCTCAAGTAAGAAGTAAAAAAAGGAAACTAGCTACCGTTACGCGGGTCGCGTTTTTAAAAATGATATTCACGACCCGGGTCAATTCCTATATAGGAACTACTATCGTTGTTCCTGATAAACATCTTCAGAACATCAAAATAGCATATGATTTGTACAGGGAACTACATGGAGTGGGGACTAACTTAGTAGACCATAGTGTCCAGTTTTGAAGTTAGTTTGTTTGTCGTTTGTTTTTTTAATTTAAACTACTCAATGCAAGATGTGGTAGTTGAATTTCCCCCGCTTTTCAATGTTTGGAATTAAACAATAATGATCGGAAAGATCGTGGTAACCTGGGCGTTGATGAACTCTTCGTTTGGTTATAAAAACAACTGTTTTCGGCTTGTTCATCTTCACAGATTCTTACTAGGTCTGTCTGCCAATGTTATGCACTTATGTGTGCTCTTAAAGCCGATAGCAGGGTAACACAAGTGATACAAGGTTAATAAACGTTAGGCTCACTGCAAACTACACTTCAAAACATTCGTATAAGGGTCAAAATCTCTTACTGAATGTGCGCCCACGTCTCATTTAGCGAAGTTCTATGACGTGAGATGTTTCCTGGCGTTACTCAATATCCATGAAGATCGTTGATAACATGTTTACCTTAGATGGATTTATATTGGTTTACTATCATGGTTTATTATCATGATTTACTCTGCACGTCGAAAATGAGCTAGGGTCGGCGACCGCTGCTTATCAATTTATATAATCAGATCATCACTAAATTCACTAGGCAATACACACCTAGCGCGGCGGGTAAAAATAAATATATTTAATATGTTCCGTCCACTGGGGTGTTATTCTGATATTTACTGTTTAGTCCGTGTGGTATTGTAGTACTTAGAAGAGTTCTTAGAGGAGACCCTGGCTTCCTAAACAGCTACACCTAGGTCAATCGCACTGGATCTAAGAGCTCGTCCCTGTGATGACCGTGCACCCCACATTATGGAGAGAAATATCCGTCGTATTACACCCACGTATCTCGTATAATTAAGTACTGAAACTTGCTTCTACGTGGGCGTAGTTTAAGCGACAGCTATACCAATCACATCGCTTGGACTGAGAGTGCCCCAAAAAAGTTGACATTATCCCTGTAGGCGCAATCGCTTAAAGACTGACATGCATGCATGCTTTTCCTATCACTATGACCACCACCTCGGAGGCATATGGAACATCATCTGGGGGTGGCAAAGCCTTCGGTTTAATTATCTCCTGCCTATAGCGGAGTATGTTAGTAACCCAAGTCCCATATGAAAGTGGCTACATATATTATTTGCACCATTAACTTTCATGTTCTAATCAGCACGCGATCGTACGCATGCCCAATATAATGAATCTGAGACCCAGCGCCGCTTTTAGCACGCCCGCGTGTTGTTTCAGTTTTCATGCGTCTCAGTCGTACTGCATTACACGTACTTGTATAAGGAGAATGTTTTAACACACACGACGTACCTAGTTTGTCAACAGCAGTGATTGCTATGAGCAATACTGAGAAGATCCAATGCATATCTTGCCCCTAAACCAATGCAACTGCTCCTGTGTACAGAACTGGCACTAATATGCTGACAGACAGGAAATGCAATCCCGTAGGGGCGCGTTACCACAAGATCAAATGATAAAAGCATTCTCTACGTGCTAGAGAAAGTTGGTGGATCATGCATAAAGGAATACTGGAAGACTAAGTCAGTAGTGTTTATGCCGAACACTAACACTAGGCGGCTGAACCTTCACCTGGTACGAGCTAGTGTCATTGCCATCCTTTCCAGTAGCATCTGTCCATGACATTGTGATGTACTGTAGGTTTAGTTAACATTTGGTATACATTGTGCATGTATAGTCGATCTAGTTGTGTAATAAGGCGCCAACTGAAATGGCAAAATGAAGTAGACCTATATGAGCAGGCATTCAATAAGGTGATAGCTTAATTAAATGTACCATCGTATGACCACAAAACACTAGCTCAGTTGATGTGGTAGTAAATTAAATCAGGTCTATATATCCCTAGGAAGCCCCGAAACCTACAACTGCACTGGACTAACCCTAGGGAGCTCTGAAACCTTCAACTACACCGGCATTGTCCACTCACAGTATTGGATTCCCACCCTATATTAGACCTTATGCATGCACACGCTTAAATGAATAAATTAAGTGTGCGAGTCATGTGACATACAATCGGGCGGTTTCTAAATTAAAGGTAAACATGTGCGATGAAATGTGCGATGAAGAATCCGAGGCTTACAAACAGCTAGAAGTTATAGGGAAGCAGCAGTACACAGAGGCATTCCTTATCGTATTACGATGCATGTGCTCAGAAACGTCTCAGTCTTCTGATTAACTTATGGCCATTATGCATATTGTAATAATGACAATGGCAGCACCCCAAAAGTACTGTGTACCTGGAAACTTCGTGGAAAACATGTCTGAAATGCACTCGTGCCCTGCGTTCAACCGCCTTTCAAGATGGCTGCCATTAAGCCTGGACGGTCCCCAGTCCACTGTGTGAATTTAATGCGCCATTTTGGGCCTATTTTCATGGTAGTAACGCTGCTGTTGTACAAAATCCTCCTGGGACACTCCTAACGCATTGTAGATCGTATTCCCCTGCATGTTTCCCAACTAGGCTCAAAGTGTACAGTGGACTGTATCCACAGTTCTGATTTTTGGGTATACTAAAGGCCACTATGATAATGACATTGGCCTTCTCAAAAGTACTCTGGACCTGGGAATTCTGATGGGAAACATGTCTGCAATGCACTTCGTACCCTGCGTTCAATCGCCTTTGAAGATGGCTACCATTAAGCCTGGACGGTCCCCAGTCCACTGAGTGAATAATGTACCCTTTTGGGCGTGTTGTCATGGTAGCAACACTGCAGTTACCACAAAGTGCTCCATGAACATTCGTAAGGCATTCTAGAGCATTTTCTTGCGCATGTAACACAACTAGGCCCGGCTTCAACCATTGTAAAGGAACGGCTGTCTGTTTGCACACGCAGGCCTCACAGCAAACGAAGATCGAAGCGAAAACAAGGGTGCTATGGGGTATGAGCATATGGTAGGAGTCTCAAGTGCCACCTCGTCCGGAAAAAAAGTTGCTCCAAAATAAACTATATAGAGTAGAGCGATCAATTTTCAGTTAAGGCACTATTCTTTGTAGATTTTGCTAGGCTGAGTATACGTTTCTATATGACAGCGCGATGTTGAGATTCATAATGTTGAACTACCTGGCAGGTGGTGGTAGAGTGAAAGAAGGCACAATCACACGTGAAGGTTCGAACCTTTCTTGTAAATGTTTCTATTGTTTTTGTTTTTCATATCGAGAAATTGGCGGTCAAAAGGATTACGCGGTATTCGGTCATTGCGTAATTCGGTGTCCATAGAAAATGTATTGACGCATTCATAAAACTGCAGCTTACTGCAGAACAAAACAAAATATTGACTAGGTGCTCTCGGATTTGTAATGTGGGGACTATTTGGCATATTTTGAGTAGTTTTTTGCACCTTAGGTACTTATATCCGCACTTCTACATTAATTATGCAAGGTTTCCAATGTCCATTCATTTTATCTCATTTCGTTATTCAGTCATCAATAGTTTCCCAACCAAATGATAATTTCCTTAGGTGCTAACGGATTATATGAGAGCAGTCAGTGTACTTATTTATCATCATTTTTTCAGAGCTTAGGGCCTTCATATCGCACTTCCGTTGAATGGTTAGTGAGATACACCCGCATACAAGACGATCATCACGTGCCCCTTATCATCAGTCGGCCGTGCCCAGACCTAGCTGTTTTTTGATGTTGCAGTTAAATGACCAATAATTATAGCTATGTACAGACTTAGCATCATGACCACATGTAGGAGTGGCTAGGTGGCACTAATTGGGAAAGACGGAGGTTGCGATTACACAAAGGAGTTTGCCACTCAGAGAATCGACATGGGCATACAACCAGACTTATTACGGAAGGATCTTGTAAGTCTCAGAGTACTAGTTAAGTTAGTCTCGTACCCAGACCCTCAATCCCACAGCTGCGGGTGGATTACATCACCGCTACGTGGAAGAGGGTCTGGCGAATAGATCGAACTTTTTGGTTCTGACTTGTTTTGAATGTTTATGCAGTTATTGTGTCGTCATAAGTGTCGTCATCGTGTAATTAAGTGCGGAATGAAAGTCTGTTCGGTGTCTTTGTCGGACTGCTCGCAAAGACGACAATTGGGAAGGCATACGCAGGACTCTAGTCTTTGTACCGCGCAGCTTAGGGTCAAGACGGAGCGCACACAGAACAGCTCTCTCCTACTGCTCTTCAGACCCTTTCCCGGGTTGTTGCCCGCCGAGCTTCCGAGATCGATTCTCTAATAAACGCCCACCATGTCCAGAGGGCCGCGGACCTGTCCCGCAGCCTCATAGCCCTGTACAAAGAGGGCAAGAGGTACTACCACACCTACCACAGGCTGCCCCTCAAAGTTGCTGTGACGGCAGGCTTCGTGGGTTGGCTGGCGTGTGTGCTTGTGGCCATCCCCAGCAAAAAGTTCTTGGACAAGATTCCTGCCCAAGATCTTGACCAACTTGCCCAAGATCTAGCCCAACTTGCCACGATTATGCCGGCCAAGTTTTGGCCAAGATCTTACTCAAGATATGGCAAGATCTCAGCCTCCTGGCAAGATCTTAGCCTCCTGCCAAGATCTTGCTCTTCTTGGCAAGAATCTTTCCCAAGAACTTTTTGCTGGGTCTTGGAGAAGTTGCCCCGTTCTTGTAGGAGGGTGGGAGCTAACAGTGGAGGGGTGGGGCACTGTAGCCCTAAGATGGTGGTAGTTCAGGTAGCCACAGTGATGGCCATTGTTATGGTTCTTTGGTACCAATCCTCCCCCATCCAGTATTACTGGTACTACGCGCTGCCTCTCGTCTGTTGTTCCTATGTGTGGGTGCGGAGGTCCGCGTTCCGTGCCGCCTGGCAAGGGATGGGAACCAATCGCGTGCTGCTTTTGAAGGGGACAGTGCACCTGGTGGGTGTGGACATAGATTGAATACCGTAAGGTATTCAATCTATGGTGTGGAGGTGGGTTTGGAGGCCCTTGTCATGAGCTTCTTCTATCGGGAGGTGCTCTCTGCTGTCCTTGTGGTTGTCTCCATCTTGCAGTCAGTCTTTGAGATACACGAATAATAATGGCGTCTAGCGATTCCCCCGAGTTAGTCCCCGATATTCTAATCGCTGCTTGGCTCATTATTGCTATGGAATGCAATTACAATGTTGCGACCGTGACGTCAGACCGTGCTGCAATCTGATTGGTCCTCCGAAATCGAGGAAAGTCAGAACCAAAAAGTTCGATCTATTCGCCAGACCCTCTTCCACGTAGCGGTGATGTAATCCACCCGCAGCTGTGGGATTGAGGGTCTGGGTACGAGACTACTAGTTAAGTAGCATGAATGCAAAACGTATATTGGATGGTAGTGACTGTTCGTAATACGCTAAAGGGTGATATACCGGAGCGGTAGTACATGTAAGAGCATACACGTAGAGGTAACGTCTGGTATAAACGGCGGGAGCATCAAATATACAAGAGCTGCCATATTTCTATACGACTGACGGTACGCACTTAATTGACCTTTCCCATTGAAAATGAATGCATCATAAAAGATTCAATATACTTCTAACTTTGCAAAAGCTAGTCCGACTTTAAGTTTAGGTGCATTAGATTTGTGCCAAATGCAGCATTTGAAAACTACCATGTTTTCTCGTACAATGTCCCATGTGTGAACATACATGTACATGTATATGTACATGTATGTATAGATGTATATATGTATGTGTGTGCGTTTATGACTATGTATGTGTGTGTGTGACAGTGGTTATGGCTATGTGTGTACATGTGTGTTTATGTGCACGTATGTGTGCATGTGTTTTATTTGTATGTGTGTACGTATATGTATATGTGTGTATATGTACATGTATGTGTATATATGAATTAGTGTTATCTATGGCAACACCTCACCATATTAACAAGTCTCCCGTGATCCTCCACTTTACTATACCAACTGCCTCATTCCAGGCCAGGTATGTGTAAAAGTCCGTACTTCCCTTCAGTACCTTATCGCTCATGTGTGTGTGTGTGTGTGTGTGTGTGTGTGTGTGTGTGTGTGTGTGTGTGTGTGTGTGTGTGTGTGTGTGTGTGTGTGTGTGTGTGTATGTGTGTGTGTGTGTGTGTGTGTGTGTGTGTGTGTGTGTGTGTGCTACCCCTTATACCTACTTCACGAGCCTGAAATTAATTGTAGTGTAATTGGGGGAAGGAGGCTAGGGACACATTTTCCTGTCTAGCCACCCAGCTTTGCCATATTGGGTCTCCAAAATCAAAATGCAGCTTTGTGTATGAAACATACAGTAGGTTTAACCTCACCTTGACTAGGTCTCTTGTAAGAGCAATTATGGCCCGGACTCTCGTAGCTTAAAATATTTTTACTGTAGGTGTATAATCCATGTTCATGTATCTTAACTGTAGTAAGCCATATTACAGTACCTTAATTATGATTATGAAAGTACAAATTTATTTGTAAACATATCTTGTGAAACACACTGCTGTTTTTCCTCTCTTCTCCTCCACCTCTTTCTCCTTCCCTCCTCCCATCCTCCTCCTCCCTCCCCCTCCTCTCCTCCTCCCCCTTCTACTTATACCCATCCTCACACTTTTCCCTCTCCTGCCCCGAAGATGTGTGGTCTGTGAGCTCATCACTGTTGCCATGGCAGCTCTACAGGGGATGAGCCTGTCCTCTGCAGTGCGGAGTTTATTAATTACCATCATTTGGAGGTATGTCTCCATTGGCGCTACATGTATGTGTCCATTGGTTCTACACATATCATGGGTGTACACAGGGGGGGGGGGGGGGTCATTGGGTTCGAACAACCCCCCGTCCTATCCCCAAAGCGAGATCGCCTTCATCATTGAGTCTAATCAGTTTTATTAAGAACAAAATATATTGTATGATGCGTGTATGTTATTGTAAGTTCACCTATTAACCAAATTCAACCCCCCCCCCCCCCCCCTCTTCCTGAAGGCTGCGTATCCTACATGTATTGGTCTTCACTCATTGGTCCTCACTCATAGTGTTTTAAACTCTCCTCTAATCCCTGACCCTGTGGAGTCATTATAGTTACAGGAAGTAGGAAGAGGTGTGGTTTTAGTTAAGGGAGATGAAATGTCCACCCCCTCCCCCCATTAGGAGCACACACATCTCCTACACTTTACCTGTATCCCTACACTGAGCATATGTTGGCACATTGTCACTGCAGTAAGAATGGTGGAGCCACCTATGTGCTCCTAGATAATAACAATGTGGAGAACATTGCTCAAGAGAGGGTCAGGCTTTTGTTTGTGCTGTACCGTTCCCCTCTTCCCCATCAGTCCCTCCTCCCCATCACTGTGAATTGATGGGGAGGAGGCAGCAGTGATGAGAAGACATCCAGTCAGATTTTCTGGTAAGCTCTCTGAGCTCCTCCCCCCCCCCCCCCCCCCTCTTCCCATCAGATTGGTCAGAAAAACTCCTGATGATTGAGTGGAGGTATACCCAGGTGGTCTGCCAGCAGCTCTGGTTCCAGGCTCAGTGGGCTACCTACATGACTGCCTGGTATGGATCAGGGACTGAACCCATCATACCGAACAATGTGATGTAGCTCATGGACTGTGCCAGTCACCCTTCCAACCTCCACCAGGAGAACTACTACTCAAATGTAAAGCGTTGTGTTTTCATCATATAATGCTTGCTAGCAGACTGTAAAGTTGTTCAGTGGTGTTTTGTATGGTGCTGACATAAGTTTGTATGTTTGTGTACCAAATGTATCAAATGTGGACAGTTGAAGAAGGGCTGGTAGTTGTATTAGCTGCTGTCTGAAACTCACAGGTCTTTGTGGTTTCATAAGTACTACCTCTTTAATTAGGAGTGGTGACATGTGGAAGAATTGTTATTGGTTGTGGGTTTTATGTAAACTTTTCAATTAAGAGGTCAGATAATTCGTTGTTTTTCTTGCTCGTAGCTCTGCATTGGCAGACTTATATGTAAGGCACTCACTCTGCAATGGCTGCAAAGTACATGTAGGTTCTGCATTGTGACATACCTCACTGAGGTCAGATCTCGCACCTCATTGTGTCGAATTGAAGGAAAGCCTCCTGATGGGCAATTCATGGCATGCTCCACAGTATAGATGGAGCCACATATGCAATGTGATGGTAATAACGGAGGTTGCCAGCCATAGTGTAAGCAGATAGCATCTCTAAAAGCACTCTAGGTTCTCAGGGCCATACCCAGAGGGGGATCCGTAACCAAGGAAACCAATAAAATTGCTAGTAAAATCTGATTTTACTAGCAATTTTATTGGTTTCCTTGGTTACAAACCCCCTCTGGGTACGGCCATGGTTCTTTTCCTCAAATTGTTGGATCCCATGCTCAGGAGGCAACGAAGTTGCACAAGTGATGCATGGTATCCTCAAGAGGTATGAAGAGCCATAGATTATAGAGTCTACTCTATAATCTATGGAAGAGCTCACTACTGTGAGGTATAGTTAGAGCAAGGTATGTCCATTTACCAGATTGTAGTACATGTTTTTTTATTTTAAACACATACACCAGCATCTTTGCCATTGTGTATGTGAGTGATGAGTGCCAGCCTTCATGCCATCGATCACCATGGCATCCTGTTTTGTGTTACTGGCCATTGAACAGTGTTTAGTAAGAAACATGCAGGTAGATGTATGTGAGCACTGTCCATGTGTGTGGGTGGTATGTATAGTATGCAAGCACTTATATTGTTTTTCCAGCTGTGGGTTGTGTGTATGTTTGCATGTGTATGTGATAGATAGCTAAACCACCCATTTGAGCGCAGCCATTCCTATTCTCAACAAAAATCTTTATGTATGGTTGAAATTAGCCCTGGATCCAGGATTTGGAGGGGGGGAAGCCAGTGGCAGATCCAGAATTAAATTAAAGGGGGATTGGAGGGACAGAGACACCAAAGGGAGATGTGCTCGGGTTGCAGACCTAATTCCCCCCCCCCCCCCCTCCCCTCTGTCCGCCAGTGTCTGCATAGGAATTAAGTAGTCTGCCATACACATGATTGTGCATGGGGGGGGGGCGGGGCAGCTTTGGGCTATTCCATTATTTAACCATACACACCTACAGATGACAATAATTGCAAACGTAACCCCCAGGACAATATATAAAACCACCTTTTGTTGTTAAGTTTTTTAATACCCCCAGACAAGCTTCTATTTGGTTACATCTCCCCTGGACAAGCTTATGTTATACCTGCTAACCCCTACCACTCCCACCCCCCCCCCCCCCCCCCCCCCCCAAGTACAAGCTTATGTTTTATCTGCTAGCACCCCGGGACAGGCATTTATACTACCCATATTTGCAACCCTGGACAATGACATCGACATGTTTCTAAACACAACCCCCCACCATGGACACCATTGTTATCATCTGTAGGAGTGTACAGTTAAATAATGGAATAATCCAATTGGTACCAGATGGGCGGGATATGAATTTGGGGGGGGGGGGGGGGGGGCGCATGCACATGGCTAGATCGCTGAAATCAACCTTAGCCTTAGTTTGGTAATGTAAAACTGATGGCCTTTCCTAACTCCCCAGTATTGCAACGTCCAATACCCCACCGGGTTCAAACCTACCATAACTTTCAGTAGGAGTAATCAAATCGCTTCAAATTCAGTTTGCAAATAGGGAGGTCCCTACATGCACATTTTCCCGCTTTATATAGCGGGACACAACTTGCCGTGATAGGTACAGGAACCTCTCTACCCACAAACCGAATTTTAAAAGTGATTTGATTATAGGAGAACCAAAAAGTATTTGGCGGGTTTGAACCTAGTGGGGTATCACACATTGCAATACCCCAAAATGTATTTCACCATACAGAAATGGTGACTATGAAGTGTTGAGAATAAGAAGTCATTAGCCTTAACCGTTTGGAAGTTATAGTTATTCAAACGCAAGGGAGTATTGAGGGGCAATTTTGTTGAAAACTGTCCCATATATATAAATATGTGTGCATACATGTATGTGTTTTTTGTACATGTATATATGTGAAAATGTATGTATCAGTGTGTGTTTTATGTGTATGTGTACATGTATGTGTGCATGTTTTATGTATGTGTGTACATGTATGTACCGTAAAGTACCACGAATAAGCTCCCCCCCCCTCCGCCACCACCGAAAAAAAATTGTCTCGCGTTTAAACGAGCGTATCTTCGTAATCATGAACGCAGCTGCGTGCCGTTCTTTAAAATCCTGTTGGAGTACCATTCCTTTCCTGAAATGTGGAAACAGGTACGCGGAAGCGTTAACCATTACGAAGATACGCTCGTTTAAACACGAGCCATTTTTTTTTCGGTGGGGGCTTGTATGTATGTGTGTGTTTTATGTATGTCTGTACATGTACATGCATATGTGTATAAATACATATGTGTACATGTATGTATTATGTGTGTGTTTTATGTATATGTGTGTGCATGTGTATACAATTGATCGTTTGAAGTAATAATAGCACCATAAACAAACATGTACAAAATAAAATTCTATGTTCTTGACCTTCATGTTTTCTCAGCCTTGTAGAGTCTCACTGATGAAGAACCACGTGTGTAGCTATGTTAGTGATTCAGTGTCAGCGCTCAATTTGACATGCTCCTGCCTGAAAGAGTGCTGCAAGATGTAAAATAGGTCACAGTCAAGTTGAACTTTAATTTAGGAGTATTGGAGTTAGTGATACATTAGTGTGGGCCTATTGCTTTCTGGCCACTTAATTATATGTAATCTTTTGTTTTAAGTAATGAATTACTTCCGAACGTGATAAACAGATCTTGTTAGGACTGATATTTGTTTTATGGGACACAAATATAAGGCATAGTCTCCCTGTCTGAAGTAATCTCTGTGGATGCTATCACAGCCTCACCCGTCTACCAAAGGGTATACTGTCAAAGAAACTAGAGGACCCACCAGTTCTCATTGTTGTTGAAAGCATCATCACCTGCTGACAAGGCTTGGCTGCTCTCTGTGTCAGCACCTCATGCTGCATCCTGGCTACTGGTCACACCTCCTAGTCTTTGAACCCAATGAACTGTAATTCTCCATCCAATGGTGGCTAGGGATGGAGATGGCTAGAGGCTCCTCATGTTCTTTGTGCCCTGGCGCTACTACCTGTAAACAGGGTGGTGATGTTGTCACTGCATGGCCACAACCATCTGCGTAACGTGTATGTTGAGTTCTGCCATCGTGCCCATCTTCCAGGAGTGAGAGTAGAGTCAGGCAGTACCATTACACCAGACCTAAGCCGTACCCAGCCAGCGGATGTACTTGTCCTCGATTGGGAGAGAGGGAATACATCCACTGGCCGGGCGGCTTAAGTCTGGTGTACTGCCAAGATGGACATGGTGGCAGAACGCAGATGGTTGTACAACAATGGTTGTACAATTTTACAATGTACAGGCATCTGTATTGCTACACACTCAACAGGATAAAGTGGGAAGGAAAAGTTTACATAATCACCCACAACTACCTATATACATAGTTCTTATCTAAAAGACCAAGCCTCCTGTCTGCTTTCAGCAAGTCCATCAATACCAGCAACTATCCACATTCACACATACAGTTCTTACACCACCAAATACAAATGCCAAGCACACCACAAATCTACATGCATGCATCACATGAAGTCTGCAGAGCCTTGTAGCTACTTGATGACCACACAAAGGCTGCAATGTCCCTTCTATTTGAGTTGTTGCTGAAGCTTTTTGTCATGCTGGCTGTATCACATTACATCTAGGGAGCATTTCATGTGGAGTAGGAAAAATAAATAAAAAGAACTGTTAGTGTTCTTAGCCTATCCTGTTGATCACTACCCCTTTATGTTGGGCAGATGACCTCTGATAGGGGTAGGCTAAGAACCCATGTAAGGCAGAATTATGGGTACATGTATGAAGGGAACTGCATATGTGTTATCTTGTTGTTACATGTAGTACATATGAGTTGGTGTATGGGGTGCATGCCATATTGTTGCCCCTTGGCAATAAGTGATATAACCTCAGAGTTGCCGTAGCAACGAATTTTTAAAATTCCCCCTCTAAGGTTTTTATCAAAGAAACCCCATGTGTGGGACTGGTAGTGTTCACTGTTATGCTCACTGTTCTAGTGTGTGATGTGTAGTGTGTGTGTGTGTATGTGTGTGTGTGTGTGTGTGTGTGTGTGTGTGTGTGTGTGTGTGTGTGTGTGTGAATTTAAACTCATGATGGTCTAATGATCTGTAGGCTAGGTGGTTGGCCAGCTATACGCTAGGGTGCTGGTGTGCCTGTGGGGTAACCAGGTGTGTACATGCTGTTATTAAGGGATAACAAGTGACACAATCCATCATCGAGAAAAAACATCAGTGGGGGGGGAGGGGGGGGGGAAGACAAATGTTAAGTTGAAACTTTTAGGAGGACTTTATACCAAGCGAGCCAATTCTGTGCATGGGTTGTGTAACTTGTTATCCCTTCATTGCCAAGAGGGGGCAAAAATATGGGAGGTGTGGGGCACTCCCGCCCCACCAATGAAACTATGCTGGTGTGTAGGGTCATTGGGAATGTGCACACTGTTGCTAGTGTGTACTGATATGTGGTTGGTGGACAATATGAGTTGGGTGTGTATGCTGATGGGGTCATATAGTTGTGTATGCTGGGAGTGTACACTCATGTTGGGGGTGAAAAATGTTATTTGATGTGTTGGGTGAGTAATATAAAATTCTGAGTGTGACTGTGTTTTGAGTCATGGGCACCCGCCCCCCCCCCCCCTTTTGAGACTCAATGGCGCCCCACCCCCAACCTCTTGTAATAAATGCTTGTTAAATAATTTAACCCCTGTCCCAGTATTGATTTCTACTTACATGCGCCTCCCCCCTGCCCACCTCACTACATAGGCGGCGCTGACGCTATGGCAAGTACGGCGAACGCCGTAGCATTTTTTATGTTACACCCCTGCTCATATATTGAAGACCCTCTTTCCACCCCCCCCCCCCCCCCCCCCCAGTCCGCCGTATCACTTTTTTTATTGCTCCGCCGCCACTGCCCTATAATTGGTGCCCCTCCCCTCACCTCTGCCCCCCCCCCCCCCTCTAGAAAAGCTGGGGGCACCCATGAGAGTGCACACTTGTTAGTATCTGTGGGTTATGTGATGGTGTGTATAATACATGTGCAGGACAACATTAACTCACCTGTATGCTTGATCACATGGTGGCCATGTTGCCTGAAGTCATACTAGCTGATGTTTCCCCGGAGATGAAGCCAGTATGCTAAAACCCAAGCACCATACAATGGTAGATGTAAAGAGCATAGCATACATGTATATACAAATTTATGCACCCCAAGAAGCCACAAGACACATAAGCAAAAGGATACTCAAGCATTAAATAATTTGAGACTCACCGTTCCTTTCATATACATGTAGCACGGACCACCCCTATTAGGCCCATACGAATATGCGCTCCTAACTTTTAATATGGCTATTTTCAGACAGTACAATACGAACAGGTTGATATCAAAGGATGAGGTCATGATTGTGGCAGTTCCTGAATTATGGGGGGAGCAAATTGATTGGCTGGAAGGAGAACAGTATGCGATCGCAGTCCCCGGCCCCCATAGGTGCACATTGTTACTGTTACAGAAGTGGCGGATATGCATCAGTACTATGCATACATATAGTACACGCCACGTTCGCTAGTTGTCACTTAACGCGGGACTGCAGGGTGCCATTGTGCGGGACACACGGGCTGTCACAAGTCATGGATGCCGTGATGATCATGCGGGTGTGCACAGTGGTCGTGTTGGTCGACTCATGTCCTAAGTGGTGTGAGGAGGAGGAAGGGAGAGTGAAGGGGAGGGAGGAGGGAGGAGAGAAAGGAGGGATGGTAGGAGGATTGGGGAGATTGAGGATGAGAGGGAGGGAGGGAGAGGAACAAGGGAGGCATGCCATATGACATATTGGGTAAGCATATATGCACGGATCATTAACACAGTGGGCTATTCTACACGTAATATTGCCTAGGGCAAGCTAAGGCAGCAAGTGCGGTTCTCTTGCAGCGTTACCCCCCCCCCCCCCCCCCCCCCCCCCCCCCCCCTCCATTAACAAATTAACAAATCAATTAACACAAACAGTAATGAACACTTACAGTAATGAGCGTTTCATTTTTCGCCGGTACTGGTCCACACCCCTCTTGTAAATTCTCGTTCTAGCTGGGCCTAGTTTAGGTTCAGTGTAAGGGGGATAAGTACATTGGCTTCACTCCCCTATCCTAGCATGACACACCCAACTAACGCCCCCCCCCCCCCCCCCCATTTTCTAACCCTAAGTGAAGCCAATGTACTTATCCCCCTTACACTGAACCTAAACTAGGCCCAGCTAGAACGAGAATATACAAGAGGGGTGCGGACCAGTACCGGCGAAAAATGAAACGCTCATTACTGCATGTCCAGCAATAGCGGACATGAATAATTGAATACCCGCGTCACGCGATAAAAATTAATTGAACAGGAAGTGTATGGAGAGATGTGTAAAAACACTCACGGTTCTTGTACATTAGCTACAATACAACATTACGTAACGGTTTATGATAGGGATACTGATGAGTCATCTTTTCTATATTCTGGTCTCTGTAGAAAAGTGTTCACTACTAATTCCCTACGCATTTTTGTGCTACTACGTACATTTGTACGTGAAACATGATATTGTCATGTTTCTTCAACTTTTTTTCCTATCACTTCGCCATAAATCTCAAGTCTACATCCTGGAATATAAAGGCTGAACTACTGAGTCATTAGTAGGAGCAAGTGGTGTATTTTAGACCCTTACACACAACATTCCCTAGGCACTTTTATGAACCGCACTTCAAAATCTGGGACAAATATATGAA
This sequence comes from Eunapius fragilis, assembly GCA_963681505.1. Classification (NCBI taxonomy): domain Eukaryota; kingdom Metazoa; phylum Porifera; class Demospongiae; order Spongillida; family Spongillidae; genus Eunapius; species Eunapius fragilis. The sequence continues at coordinate 2,331,628 of OY811972.1, forward strand.
ATTATTAATTGTCATCCGATCGACGTCACATTAGCTAATTATCGGTGCTTGGTAGAGCCGACCGTGCCTAGCCTAATAGTCTTCATAAACACCATAGCCTTATCTGGCATAGTTCCGTACTCGCAAGATGGGTGTTCGGTATGAACTAAGGGATATATTATTGTACCAGTTTTGCAAGCGAACGCATTCTGTCTCTGGTAGGCCTACGTGGATGCATGTAGTTATAACTTCTACCGGCGGGGTTTTTTTAATTTAAGTGGAGCTTGTGCGTACACCATAAACTAACATACTTATAACGACGTACATTCTCGACTGGCGCTGGATCTAAACACCAAAGCTATGTGGTTAGTGACCGTGCAGTATGGCAGTATGTTAGCGAACACGAGCGCACTTTGCTGTGTCATGTCTATAATGACTGTTAGTACCCTACTGTATAAAGCCGATCGACATAGCCGCACGTTGTGAATGCATGTCAGCTACTTTCTAAAGCTACGTTTGGCTGAAGAACTCTATACAAGTGTGAGATCGAAAGATAAATAGATGCAAGAGACAGAGATCATATATATGTATCTGCAAGAGGCAAACTTTACTACGGGGGTGAGCGTTACTGTTAAGCCGACCTCGGTTGGCAGGGCCCTGCAGGCCCTTAAGGTACCGTAACAGAGACAGTGCATGGCAGGTGCGGATACAGGGGGTGGGTAACTGAGTTTCGTCCCCGGTAACTGTAAGTCACGATCGATATCTCTGCTGTAATGAGCGGCTGCTTGGGGCAGTGGCGTAGCGAGGGGGGTTTAAGGGGTGGCCAAAATAGAAGAGAGGTTATTAATTGTCGCCCCAACGCGATCGAACCCATGAAAGCATTTTGTATCGGGCCAGAAGCAGACAGCACCTTCCTCCCCCTCTCCACCTACTATTCGCGAACTGAAAATCCTGTATCCGCCTCTGGTACGAATAGCGCAGCGCAAGAGTTGGGGGGCGCCATTAGTGCATAATTTATGTCCCCGATTACACTACGCCCTGTCGCTCCAGGCAGGGGGGGGGGAGGGGGGGGGGGGGGGGGGGGGGGGTTGGGGGTTGCAACCCCCCCTTTCATAGAAGGTACCTCCCTCATCTTCGCTAAGCAGCCTCCCCCCACATTCTGAAGTGTACAGCACCCCCCCCCCCTCCCCCTTTTCGCATCGGGCCTAAAGCGTACAGACCCCCCCGCTTTTCGTATCGTGGGTTTCAACCCCCCAATTTGGAAAATCCTGTATCCGCCCCTGTATAGCTCCTCCGCTTTTACGAGGTAGCCACGCCCAAAGCATGAGTGTTTTAAGCCCCTCCTCTTTGCCCCCTCGCAAAATAGTGGCGTGTTATAGTGCGAGGTGTGGCAGTAAATTACACTCCCCCAGTTATTTAGATTTATTAATTAGGGCTATAGATAGTGATTGAGCTTATGCGTATGATGCTTAACCCCTGATCCCTGACACACTGCCCCTTTAGCAAATACATCCACACCCCCACCCCCACCCACACCCACACCCAGGAGTCCCCCCCCCAATACATGTATGCATGCTATATTATCACCAGTTCTTATCCATGTCAGATTATTCACTGTCCATTGTCAGGTAATAGCAATTTTAAGTTACACAAGGCATGTACCCCCCACCCCCCTCCTCCCCTAATGCATATTGCCATGCTACCTAAACATTTCCACCAATTCATATGGAAGCATGGCAATATGTGGCAGGGGAGGGGGAGGGGGCGGGGGTACATGTAACTGACTTTTATGTAACTTAAACTGACTAGCAATGAACAGTGCAATTTTCCAGGAACAGCCTCTGATATTTAGATAGAATGGCAATATATACCGGAAGAGGAGTGGGGAGGGGTACATGCCTTGTGTACATAAAATTGCTATTACCTGCCTCTAGAAATGAACAGTGAACCACTACTCAGAGACATTGCAGGTAATTGCAATTTAAAGTTACACAAATGTTCGTTGGCATGAACCCCCCCGCCCCCCACCCAACCCACCTCCTCATCCATATATTGCCATGCTATCTAACCATCCGAGACTGTTCTATCCATGTTCCTGACTAAGGGGAAATATTAATTGTCCATCACTTGAGTCAGCATGCAGCTAATAGCAATTACACAAGTGTCAGGTGGCATGCACCCTCCCCCAGCATAATTAAATTGCATCAGAGAGTGTTCTATCCATGTTCCTGCAGGGTAGGGGGAAATATTAACTGTCTTTTTGTCCATTGCTGGAGTCAGGTAATAGCAATTGTAGGTTACACAAAGGTCAGTTGGCATGCACCTCAACCCCCCCCCCCCCCCTCCATACCACATGACCTATGCTGCCTAAACATCAGAGAATGTCCCACAGTAGGTGAAACCATTCACTGTCCATGGTTGAAATAGATTTTCAGTAACACATGTACAGTTGTGTGCCCCACCCCCTACAGCCAACACCAGATATGGATTGGAGTGTAGTTAATTCTTAGTGGTACAGTTGTTAGTTGGTATGTGCCACAACCCCGAAGGCTGTTCTGATATGACATTGCCAAAAACAACAGAGTCGCTGAGGGTGCCAGAAAAGTTCTGCCTGTGTCATGCCTCTACGGCACTGTAACTTATCAGTAGGTGTGCCTTTAAGATATCAATAACAACTATAATCAATAACCATACAAATGTATAAATAAGTGTGTTAGCAAGGCAATAAGAATGGAGGTACAGTTTCACAATGAAAACGTTCCTATAATGACAGCTGCACAGGATTTCTCATTTCTTCATTGCCATAGTGGACGATAATCTATTTAATGAGAAGAGGGTAAATCGAATGGCTGGGCATATAACATGCGCATTGTCAATGGTTGGTTCCGAGTGGCAGGGCAATATGTCACACACACACACACACACACACACACACACACACACACACACATACCACACACACACACATACCACACACACACGCACACACAACACACACACACACACACACGCACACACACACACACACACACACACACACACACACACACACACAC
>OY811972.1:2339662-2392162 GCA_963681505.1 Eunapius fragilis
ACCAGAGAACCTTGTTACCAGCCATCCACCATCCTGAAGAGAGCACAGGTTCAGTATGATATTTGGGTGGTTAAAAATAAAAGTACATGTATCCACAATCAGATAAAGGCAGCTGGAACAGACAAATACACAACCACATACTGTATGTACATACGTACATAGGCTTTGAATATGAACAAAACACCCCATAGCTGGGAGAGCATGTGTGTGTGAGTGTGTGTGTGTGTGTGTGTGTACAAACCACACCCAGGTATTAAAATGACCAGCAGCCCTTTCTGGGGTACAGGCCACACCCAGACATTGAAACGACTAGAGAATCATTCTTGCCCAGACCAACTGCCTAGCATGCAGCTTGAGAGATTTAAACATTAACCCATTCTTGCCCAGGTAAAAGGCCACACCCACATGACACAACTGACTAGCAGCTAGAGGTATTTAACCCATTCTTGCTCAGGGTACAGATCAACCCAACAGGTTTCAGCTAAAAGATTTATATACACCCTAGAAAAAAGAGCTGGGAGTATGTGTGTGTGTGTGTGTGTGTGTGTGTGTGTGTGTATATATATATACACTGAAACACACACACACACATTCTTGCCCAGGGTACAGACCACAAAATGACACAACTGACTGGCGTCTAGAGATATTTAACTCCTTCTTGCTCAGGGCACAGACCAAATCAACCGGTTATATAAAGAGATTCTCCTAACATGCATCCAGGAAAAAGAGCATACACACACACACACACACACACACACACACACACACACACACACGTACACACACACACACACACACACACACACACACACAAATTCTTGCGTAGGGTACAGACCACACCCAGATGACACACAACTTTTTGTAAGTTCTCGGGTTGGGGGCGGAGGGGGGGGGAGCTTATTCGTGGTACTTTACGGTAGTATTTTTTAAACTCCTTCTTGCCCAGGGCATAGTCCGCATAGACCAACCCAACCGGTTACATAAAGAGATTCTCCTAATACATCCTAGGAAAAAGTGCACACACACATATAACACACAAACACACACACACATACACACAAACACACACACACACACACACACACACACACACACACAAACACACACATTTCTGCCCAGGCTATAGACCACACCCAGATGACATAAATGACTAGCGGCTAGAGATACAGACCAATCCAACCGGTTAATCTGCATCAGCTAAAGAAAAGAGATTCTTCCTAATATACACCCAGGAAAAAGATCTGGTCGTATGTGTGAATGTTTGTGTGCGCGCGCGTGGTGTACTTGTCATGCGCGATATATAGCAACAGACCGTTAACTTACGCAGTCGTAGAGAACAGGTTGATACACGCCGAGTGCATGTTCGTCGATATAGGAACGCCGATGAAAGAAATTTTCAAACGTTTTGAACCAGGCGCACATTACGAGCATTTAGAAAACGACACGCTCCTCCCACTCACACACTCACCAGCACCTATAACCAAGGATTATTAACCTGTAATTGTTAATAATCCTTGCTATAACTTGCTCCATAAGGACGCGCCCACCATTGGCATGTTATTAATCATTATTGGCTCAAAATAAGATTATTACGTAATTGGCAAAAGTAATTAATTTTGTTGTTGATTCTTCTGCTCGCAAGATGAAAGTGAAAAATAAAAGAATGCATGATTTATATTTTGATAAATAATCCTACTGCACTCATGTTTTTAAAAAATCAAATACTTTACATGAGTTTTCAATGTACAGACGTCTATGGATGTCCGAAATTGCTGGACATGGTAAGTGTTCATTACTGTTTGTGTTAAAGATAAACCTCACGGTAGGATGTTAATTGATTTGTTAATTAGTTAATGGAGGGGGGGGGGGGGGGGGGGGGGGGGGGGGGGGGGGGGGGGGGAGGGGGGGTAACGCTGCAAGAGAACCTGCCATTCTGCACTTAGTAACAATCCGCAATTGTACATAACCCACTTTACAAAAATGTGGTTGGCCGTCTATGTGCTAATTGATGCGCATCCACCCCTCGTCGGATGGGGTGGGGCTGGCCTGGATACATGCACGAGTTTATTAACGAAATGCTGCTTATTGTAGTTATTGAAGCTAACGGGAGTGTTGAATATTATAATTACCTGCGATAGTAATTAAATTTTTGTCTTGATTTTTGTATAACGTTGCATACTTACAACGCAATGAAAAATAAAATTCGAATTCAGCCCAATTTTTAGTATCTTTTGAGTTTATTTAGAATTCAATTTGAAATAAAAATGCAAGATGACCGCCGATGTATGGGCCATTTCTCCATATGTTTTATTTCGGATAAGTAAACTTTGATTTCAGCCGCTGTATAGATCAATCGATGGGGAACAAGTAGAAGTGGTCGTAGTGGGAGCGGTAGTCGGCAATTAGAAATTTCTGAAACTTGCTATGGTCGTCGCACCGTATAGAGCGCATTGCAACGGATACGGGTAGAAAGTCAGCATGTCCCTGCTGCCGCATAGCAAGGCTGAAGCAAAAACTTTAAGGTAAGAGTTGCCTGCGCGTTTTGTCTGTAACGGAAGTTATTGGATTGTATTTGTATTTGATGGGTCGACCGGCTTTATAACGGGCTAATTAATTTTTATAAGAACACGTGGTTTACAATTTCTAAGTGCGCGTTTCTCAGTTCAGTTGCGTTTTTTTGGCATTTGGCTATGAAATGGATATGTACGATTGAGAGAAGGAGTTTAGAGCTTTTCTTGCCGAGAAGTTTTCCTCCAATGATAGAGGAACTAGCGGTGTAGTTTACAAAGACTTAGGAGACAAAATTAAAACCGCCATAAAAGACCCATCGTCTGTTGACAAGAACTTGCGCTTCTTTGTTAAGAAGAAGGGATTCCAGATTTTGAACATCCCTAGTCTAGGAGCTCGCGATGTTCTTGTTGTTCCAGTAAAAGAGCAGGTACTTCTCACTAAATCGTTTGTCAGTTGTAGACGACTATTGATGCGTGTTGTTGCCATTCATCGCACAAAATGTAAAGTTGTAGTGTTTTTGCAACTTCTAGCGCAGGAAACTGAGATAAATGCGTCATTTATATAGGGCTTGGTGGAGGACAATACCGCTCTTGATAAGTACAGAAGAGTAGCACACGTTGAAGAATTCTATGAAACGTTAATGAAGATATGCATACACAGTTTGATGCTTTTGTTTCATCCATGCCATTACTTTCCCAAAGCTGCTACCTGCAATGTGGTCCATTGCTGCAGTACTGGAATACGCACATGAGGCCTAGTCCTGCCACCGTTGTGCAATTGTTTGGAGATGAATACCTCTTCCTTCATTATGCGGATGTGGATACTCTATGTGAATGGGTTTTTAAAGCAAGAGAAGAATTTGAGAAAGATGTCGAATCTGCAAAAGACGCTGCTGAACATCCTGTGGAGTCTGAGTTGGAGGATTGCAGGAAGACTAAGGGGGCTTGTCCAAACTATGTTTGGAAAAATTAGCGTCATTGAGACGTTAACATATTATTATTAACCCCCCCCCCCCCCCCTCTAAGCGTCATAGAGTTTTTGTTAGATTAGTAGCATGAAACGTTACTCAATGTGCAGTGTAGTCTGAATAGACGTAACTGCTGCCACTGGAGTCAACGCTGCAGCTAACTAGATGTTCCGTATTATAAAACAATACTTGCGGACAATAAAATTTTTCTTAACGTCACAGCCTCTTCCCCCCCCCCCCCCCCCCCACCCTAACGTCACAATGACGCTAATTTTTCCAAAAACCATTTGGACAAGCCCCCTAGGCGCAAATGCACCTCAAGGAAGCCAAAGCTCTGGATCACATTTGGTGAATTTCAATTGTATGAAGCAGACAGGGAACATTGTAAAAATGCGTGGGTGATTTTATAAAACATTTATATCATCCTTTTTGTTAAGATCTTTTCTTGAAATCAACCAATCCTGGTTGAATGACAACATCATCAATGCTGCGCAAACCCTCCTAAAGAGCAAGTATGGTACACCAGGTCTCCAGAATACACTACTCGCCGCAGCACTCCAGGGCTGTATAGTAGGTGGAGAAGAGTTTGTGCAAGTGTTGAATTCTGGTGGAAACCACTGGCTTACCATATCTACTATCGGTTGTCCCTACTCTACAGTCAACTTATATGACAGCATGTGTTGCACTCTACCTAGTACCACACAAAAGCAGATATGTGCACTGCTTATGACCCATGAACCAAATGTAGCCCTGCGTTTCATCAATGTCGACAAGCAGAATAATGCGAATGACTGTGGTCTTTATGCATTAGCATTTTGTGCAGCTCTCTGTTCGGAGATAACCCACAACACATCACCTTCTCTAACACTGACATGAGAAAGCATGTATTGCATTGCTTGATGCAAAATGTAATGGAACCTTTTAATGGTGAGATGTTAAAAAGGAAGAAGATGGTAAAGGAGACACAGCTACTTGAAATCATCTGCACATGTCGGAGCATAGAGGATGGTAACATGGTGGAATGCGACGTTTGCAAGGAATGGTTCCATCAAGGGTGTATAACTGTACCAGAAAATGTTTGGAACACGCCTTCAACACCATGGATGTGTGATTCATGCAAGGATAAATAACGGCCCGCAATTCACGAACCAAACTAAGTTAAATATACTCAAGGAACTTGCCTTTTTAGATCTGTTTTGTGTTCGCTCGTCGTTATTTTAATTTGCTGCATGCTATTAATTTCATTAAATTTTCTGAATCTGTACACTGTTAACTGATCCAGTTACCGGTACCCGGTTTCAAAACCGGTCAACCCGCTGTAAAACGGGTCATTTTTGCATATTGGTTTTAAAATCGGTCGACCCAATTTAGAACCGGTTGACCGGCTTTAAAACCGGTCGACCGGCTTTAAAACGGGCAACCCGCTTAAAAACGGGTCAGGTTTTTAATTGGGCTGTAACATATATATTTGCAAGGGGGTGTAACATGCAGATAAAGTGAAAACGGAGATATATGGTGGTTGGTTAATACATCTGTGCGCAGAGCATATGCGACTTTTAGGTCCCTTTTTGCTACCACGCGATTAATCATTTTCTCGTGGACTATTCCATGTAGCGATAATTTTTATACATCCGCAAATTCAATTAAGTGGGTTGGGCTACTTTTATCCATAAATAGTGATATTGTGTACCGATTGATTGCTATAGAGAGTTGCTATTATTAAACGTACACACAAAAGTGCAGTCGTAACTAGTACATTACTTGTAGGCGGGGTCACTTGGAGCGATCAGGGAACTCCAAATACATTACTTTGGGTGAGTTCCAGATTCATTTTTTGATACAAAAGGTCATAATGGCAGCCTTTTAATATTAGCGAGCTACGAGAGGTGAAAGAAAAAGTGTACACTTTCGAGTAAGCCACTACTTTGGCGATGCATTATAAGCCACAAGTACGATAGATCATATGAAGAAATGGCCATTCTGCACTTAGTACTTATAATCCGCAATTATGCATCATTCACCTTTACAAAAAAAAGTGGTTGGTCGTCATATGTACTATTTGATGCTATGTTATTGATGCGAGTCCGAGATCAAGTGGATATGAGTTTATTAACGAAATGCTTCTTATTGTCGTTATTGAATTATCGAAGATAATGGCAGTGTTGCGATAGTAATTAAATTTTGTCTTGATTTTTGTATAACGTTGCTTGCACTGAAAAATACATTTCGAATTCAGATCAATTTTGAGTTTATTTGCAATTCAATTTGAAATAAAATGCACTATGACCGCCAATGTATGGGCCATTTCTTCATATGATCTATCGTACTTGTGGCATATAATGCATCGCCAAAGTAGTGGCTTACTCGAAAATGTACACTTTTTCTTTCACCTCTCGTAGCTCGCTAATAATAATAATAACTCTTTGGCAATGATGGGATAACACACAACCCATGCACAGAATCTGCTAACATTTGTCTCTTCCTCCCCCCCCCCCCCCCCCCCCTTCTCCCAATGATTTTGTCTTTCAATGCTGGGCTGTGCCACTTGCTATCTCTTAATAACAGTGTGTACACACCAGGCTATCCCACCGACATACCAGCTCAGTGTATAGCTGGCCAACCCACCTAACTACATATCATTAGACCAACATAAGTTTCATTAATACACACACACACGCACATGGGCATGCTGTTTGGTCCTATAGGACTAAAACGTGCTGCCCGTTTTAGTCCCAACCCCGGACTAAAATAGGCCGGGTAGGACCAAAACACGCTGCCGGATTTAGTCCTAGGTCTAAATCAGGCAAGCCTACTTTGGTCCGTAGGACGAAAACGGGCAGCGCGATTTGGTCCTAGGACCATTTTGGGATAGGACAAATTTGGCCGTGACAGGCACACACACATAAACACACACACACACACACACACACACACACACACACACACACACACACACACACACACACACACACACACACACACACACACACACACACACACACACTAATAGCTCTGCACATCTGCACACACTAGAACAGTGAACATAACAGTGAACACTACCACTAGCACACAGTCCCACCCACTGGGTTTCTTTGAGGAAAACCTTAGAGGGGAAATTTCTAAAATTTGTTGCTAAAGCAACTCTGAGGGTTGTATCAATTATTGTCAAGGAGGGGCAACAATATGGCAAATGTCCCACATGCACGTCACCCCATGCACCAATCCATCATATGTTCACAAAGGCATGTACTACATGTAACAACAAGATAACATTTATCACATAGGCCTATGCGGTTCTGGTCCCTTCATACATGTATCCATATTTCTATATCGTGAAAGGGTGTCCTGTTTTCTTATCCTATCATCCCCACATAAAGGGGCAGTGATCAATTGGATTGGCTAAGAACACAAACAGTTTCTTTCCTACACTACATGAAATGCTTCATAGGTGGTTGCATGTCAATGTAATACAGCCAGCATGACAAAAGCGTCAGCAACAACTCAAATAGAAGGGGTATTGCTGTGTGTGCAGTCATCAAGGAACTACAAGGCTCTGCTAGATTTCGGTGATGTATGATCTGTGCATGTGAGTGTGGATAGTTACAGAAGGTGCTGGCATAGAACTTTGGACAATTCGTGCACTTTCTGAAAGCAGACAGGACGCTTATATGTAAACTTTTCCTTCCCTCATCTGTTGAGTGTTTTGCAATGCAGATGCCTGTTCATGTAACAATATAACATCCAGCCATTAGGTCATTCTTTTTGCCACCAAGAATCTACATGTGTGAGGTGTACTGGTATGTCATCAGGGTGTGTAGGTAATGGTCTGTGAACATGTGATGGTGGTGTGTGGCCCTGTATGTTACACTCTTGTCTGATGTGCTTCAAGTGGTCATTGTGTTGTGCTCAAGACATTATGGTACCTCTGCTTTGCTCAAAGCAATGACGCAATTAGCGCTTTGATCATAAGCAGGAAGAGTGCATACACGATGAAGGATGATGAGTACTTGTCAAGGGGGAATTAAAACTATGCGAAAAGCAACAAAGAATATGAAAAGGAACACTGTCAAGATGTCGCACTTCTCTGCATGCACTGGTACTAGTAGTTGGCACATTACTAGTACTTTACAACGACAATGATGCCAGGTTACACTAAAAATAAATATTAGTATGCGTTAATGTCTATTGTCCTGAATGTCCATCTTAGGGGGGGGGGGGGGGGGGGGGGGGGGGGGTCCGGGGGGGTTACAATTGTACGCCTGGGTAAACAGCAGCAAAAAAAAAAGTTTTTGCCGTTCGATCTTTCAAGGCAGGAGCGGATACAGAGGGTTGAGATTATCAATTTTGCCATACCCCATACTGTCCATGCACCCTCTTATCAACCTTGGGAAAATATGTCCTATTCATTGTGATATCAGGCTAAGGTTTTGTGATCCTAGCGATCGACTCAACCCACCGCTAATGATCTGAGATTCACTTTGTGATGGAATCTCATTATCTGCGTCAAAAATGTGTTTAATGCTGCTAGTGAATTCTTCCAGACCATTTTAAAAATTATGCCAATATGAAGTTACTTATATTCACGGCTTCAGATTATGTTGTTGAAATCCCTTCCAGCAAACTAAGATTACTGTACTGCCTCATTTAGCTGTTTATCGACTACTCTACTTTAGCTAAATTAGCAATAACATTCCGACGTTAATCGGTTAACGGAATACTACTGCATGCAAACCTTCACCCTTTGGCTCGAAGAAAACAAACTTACCTGTACAGTACCTGTACAGTACCGTGTATCATGCGACATGCATGTTGATGGATATATAGTTGGCAATTCAAATGCCGTGTACGGTACTTGGCGTCCATTATAATGTGAAAGTTTAAAGTGGCTGGGCATTCACCACAGATTCCTTCCCAAGCTTGAACTCCTTATTTGCCGATTCCTGGACCTGCTACTAGGGTGTAGTTACCTTAATGGATATTCAGTCCCCCCCCCCCCCCCACTCTACACCTCCACCACCACCATCACGTATTAATGCGTATTAAAAACCACCACACTACAAACTCAAATGTGCCATGCAATTATGACTAAATCTTCGTATCTTGCAGCCTTCATAGAATTATGCATGCATAAAGCAGTTCAAATAGCTAGCAAACTAATGAATAGGCGTGCACACACATGTCTCTATGTACACTTATATCTTGCACCACTAACAGCCTTTAAGTTACATTCCTTGTGTTTGTTCATATATATTTTCATCGTCAAGAGTGGCCATGTCAACATGCTCATAAACTGTTTTTCCTGTATCCTCCAGTTGCACCTTTGCATGGTCTGCACGTGACTCATACCGCACAGAGGGAACTTGGCTTTGGTCAATGTTGGATCCTTTGGCAGCCATCTTCCTCCTCATGATCCTGTGTGAGTGCAAGCCCGTGAAATATTGCACATTTATAGATGTGAGGAATTAGTACATACACTTATGAAGTTCCTATCCCGTTAAACAAAATCGGACATGGGGGTGGGAGGAGGTGGAGAAAACATGAGTGGATATGGCCCTAATCTGGAGCAGCCATCAGAAGGCCGCCAACACATGCATGCGCACCTAGCATTCAACAGAAGTTTAGTCAAGAAGCTATATGACATATATCAATGACACTGGACCACAGTAGATGGACTCATTTGTATAGCAAAGCTTGTTCATGCAATTGCCATTGGCCTGTTCTAACAGTACTTGCATGGTTTTTCGCATACAGTTTAAGGTAGTTAACCGACCACCGCGCCTCACTACCATGACAATCACGTGAGACGTTACACGCATGCGCATGGCAGTAGTGCGTCTCATTGCGAAGTGATGGGGATCAAAGCGGAATAATTTTCTTATGGATGAGCTGGCGCCTTTTAACGAAGACCAAAGAAAATAGATCGCTGAATGCATGGCCAAAGCTCTGAAGCCAAAATTACGGAACCATCATCTCCGTCTCTGCGTCAACATCACAAACCCAATCGGACGGTTTGTGCGGGTAGGGTACTTAACCACGCGAACATCTACTGGGGCGATACCCACATTTAGCACGAATCGTTCCATTCTTTGCTTCAATTGGCTACCGAACGCGCTTTCTTGCTCAAGATAGGCACTGCGGAAATTTATTTAAAATGCTCAAAGGATTATAATATTATTATCATTAGAAAGAGCTTAAAAAAACTGCGTTTAGTAGTACTTCTTGCGTCATCCTAGCATATTAAATACCAGAAATATTTAGCCTCAAAGTGACAACTTTTTTTAGTACAAGGTCAATGCGTAATCGCAATAAAATCTGTGACGGTTGAGGAATTATAAGGTATAACCTTTCCATTCCGTAAGATATTAATTCCAAACATTGCGCATAAGTGGTTCTGATATAGGTAAGACTTATAAAAGACTCATCGCTAAAAGATACATTATTTTCATCACTTGTATCTTTTCAAACTGTTAACAAAAAACTGCCAAGCATGCACACAATCACGCGCAATATCATTTAGCATTGAAGGATATCATTTCCATCGGCCACAAACTCTAAATCACCAGCTAAATAGTCCACGAGCATTTCAATAACTGCAATTGTATTATCAATTCCTTCTTCTTCAGATTCATCCATTGTCCAATACGTAATTGTTTGATTTGGTAACTTTGCTTTATGACTTATCTTTGTAACATGCTCATTGTACAGTACATTGGTGAAATTTACATACCACCTGTGATTTACATATGAACCTAGCAGAGAAGTTAAATTAGTTAATGCTCTGAAAATGAAGGTTTGCTGCTCCTGTGTAATTTCAGGAAACTCTTCATCTGAAGTGCTTATATCTCTGTATACAGAAGCCATTTTTTTCTCCACTCTCTTTCTTTCTCTCTGGTCAATTCTCTGATGCTTTTCCTTGTGCCTTTCATCCTGCACTCTTTTTAGGGTTTCTTCACGTTGGTGTTGAATTAGTTTCATTCATTGTTGAGAAAGATATACTTTTGCTCTGTTCTGTTGAAGATTTGCTTGACAAACATGACATAGTCTTATTTTACATTGCTTTTACCTTTCCATCTATAAAGCCTATCTTGGCATTGGGTGCCCGCCTGAGTTAATGATCAGCCAAACCAAAGGTTTGCTCTACAAACATATTGTGCACTGGAGCAGATTTTGATTGATATCATTTGGATGGCGACAGTGTAGCAAGTTCACCTCCGAGCCAATCTATTTCTTGATTACATCCGTTACACCTTGTATGAGTATCTCATTGACTGTTTCATGCTTCAACTGCTATATATCGCTGCAAGCGCCTTGGTTTTGCTTCCTCTTTAACATCTTGATTTCATTGGCGATGGCAATGCAACTTCCGCTGATAGAACCGTTACATCGCGCTTTCGGATTCGTCTTGTTCCACTCGAGCTTGGTTCATCAGGGGAAGGGTCCATTTGGGATGCCACGCTGCATTGGTTCTGAAAAGAACCTGTGGCGTTTGAAGCGGATAACTCGTCGTACATAGCACGCACCACCACACTTACGTCACGTATATCTTATACATTTACTGAAGAATCCTAACATAAAAATAATTCCTTAAATTTTTAACTTTTCTGCTTTTGTAGCAATTTTTATTATGGTTAGCAAATGTTGAATAAATTATTTAAAATTATATGGTTACTTTAGGGACCTCTGAGTAGTATGACATGACTTTCATCTCTGAAGTCGAATTAATTCGGCCGTAATGATGCTAAGCAGCACTCATATCAAAAACCTTATAAAAACAAACCTAACTTCAAAACGAATTGGACTTAAGAGTTCAAATATTCCACATATAAAGCTATTATAGTCAGCTATCTATAGAACAAAAATTAGCTCTTAAGTCGAACTATTTGTTGAGTTGTAAGCCAAAAACCTTAGCCTGAAGATACCTTAATGTTTTGAAAATTCAGTCTCAGATTGGAATTCCGACATTTTTAGTGATCCAAACTCAAAAGGTACGATGTATGATATATGATGGTATTATGGATCCTAGTGTACAGTGTCGGTTCAATGATGTTCAGGTAACTGGCGCATCGTAGAAGGTACCCGGCGCTTCGTCCAATCTTTATGAAATTTCGTAGAAAGATAGAAGGATAAATTATCTAGAGGGGAGAATACTTACCTTGGAGGGGACGCAGCGTTTTAGAGTCGAAAATCGTGGGCAGAAAACTATATTCGATTTGAACAACACTTAAGAAATACGGTGCGTGTTTTAAAACTTAAAAACTAGTCTGGTCTATTGCTGACGCATTCGGCAGTCGTTCTGAATGCTTAGTAAGCCATAATGAAGCATAGTGAAGCTACCAGATCGTTTTTACCAAATGGTGTCAATAAAAAAAAAAATTAAAATTGCAAGCAGAAAGTTTTTCTTCTGACGTTTAGGAATTTACGGTCTAAAATCACAGTGCCTACTCAAGAATACAGACGGCTCAATAAAAATTTGTCACCTCCAGCCACGTGGCACAGCTGTGTTAAAAGTAACTCGAAATCAAGTACGGGCTGCATGTTTTATATTACAGGGGACGTAATTCATGTAGTTGGGTGTTTCCCATTCTTTTTAACGTCGTATGTATAAGCAGGGGGGCAATGCAGTCTCACAACCCATTTATAGGCCTAGGTATCGCTCCCTTCGCCGTTCAATTGCAAGGTACGTAGTCTCCTTGACAATAGACCCCATTAATTGGGCGAATAGGTCCGTTCGTTGGGATATCCTTCTACACTGTACTCGATGGGCATCGGCCCGTTCGGCCCGCTCGTTGGGCATCGGCTTTCTCGTTGGGCGTCGGCCCGTTCGTTGGGCATCGGCCCGCTCGTTAGGCATCGGCACGTTCGTCGGGCATCGGCCCGCTCGTCGTTAGGCATCGACCCGCTCGTCGGGCATCGGGCACGTTCGTCGGGCATCGGCCCGTTCGTTGGGCATCGGCCCGTTCGTTGGGCATTGGCCCGCTTGTTGGGCATTGGCCCGTTTGTTTTAATACTTCACCCATACATTGGTGGAATGCGTATAAGGCATGGTAGCTAGGGTCAACTACTGATAAGCATTGTCCTTACCGCTTACCGGTTATCCGATACCGTTAAGCAACCAGTAAGACACTTTCTTATTCATTACCGTTCAGTAAGAGATAATTTCTTACTGAATATTATCGGTAACAGTCAGCTTTCTTAGTGATTGTTGCATGTACTTATTATTCACGATACTGGACAAAACTAACCGAATTAGTGTTATGAATAATCACTTGGAGGGAATTATCGCTCGTACATGTATTGAATATAAATGTAGAAAATGATATATTCACAGTGACGTCAACACAAGGAATTGTACTAATACACGGTCCACTTGGTATACAATTACGGAGAGGTCACATGATACTTAAATTTAATAAAGCTTCAAAAAATGAAAAGAAGCATCACAGGCAAGGCTTCTTCATCAAAAATGCTAAGGTCTCTTACGATCAAGTTGCAATTGTAGCTTCCTTGCCAAAACACCAGGGTATTCCGGAGGAGACCATCGGCCGTCAAACTAAGAAAGGAAAGCCAGAGTACGAGATTAAGTGGGTAGGTAGGACTGCGACACACAACACTTGGGAACCCATCAATAACCATGCTGGCTATGACTGAATGGTCGCTGCATTTGAGAAGGTATATGGCAAGAAAATTATGACAAAGTCAAGTTGATGAACTTATAAGGAAGGGGCAGCGATTAAATTAGTAACCGCGACCCCACCAGCTACTGGGTCACGAACACCAAATGATACTATAGATGACAACAGTACAGAAAGTATCATAGAAGTGGTGAACGAAGTGATTGATGGCAATTGATTGCTGAAGCTATTATTGCAGTGGACATTGGGACTTCTTTTTCTACCAAAAAAGACGCGTAGAAGGTTTTTTCAAGATGATGCTGATAAGATAGCCTCTAAACCCATTATTTCATACAAGGAGGAATGTGACCAATATTTAAGCATCCCTGCAGTTTCAGCTAGGAGTGATCCATTGGTTTGGTGGCAACAAAATGAGAATGCATTTCCTCATATTTCAAAAATGGCAAGACAATATCTTGGAGTTCCTGAACTAGTGCATCAATTGAACGAGTCTTCAGTGGAGTTGGACTGACATTTGCCGATCTTCGCAAAAACATGAAGGATTCTACACTTGAATCAGTTTTTTGGATCAAATACAACTTGTAAAATTCATGCATGCAGCTTGCGTGATTGCCTGCATAGATCTGTGTGTACATGTATATCTGACAGTTTATTTGTAATCAATACTGCAAAAAGAAGCTTGGCGAATGTAGTAGTAGATGTGCATGTTAGAAAGGATGGGAGTGACTCATAGTCTTTGGACACGCCCTCTTCCTTAGCGGTAATCATTACCATGCAGTAAGAAAGCTTATCGGTAAGTTTTTTATCGATAAAGAAGAGAAATTTCAGTACAAAATCGACAAGAGGTATTTACTTACTGATAATAATCGATAAGCTCAAAACTTTACCGATAGTTGACCCTAATGGTAGCGAATATGTATAGTTATGCCTTGAATACCCGTGTTGCATGGTGTCTTTATGCTGTAGGGCAACCCAAGGAGTCGGAGAAGGTTAACATCCCTTGGCGTACGACCGCCAGTATCGCCGCGAGGCTCTTGCCAATAGGGATCTCAATTGGTCCCATATGAACATTAGGCTATTAAACGAGGCCTTTACGAGCCGCGCAAAATCCATCCCTTGTTGCAGGCATTGCCTAAGTGACACTCACACGTCGCATAATGTCCACTGGAGCCCAACTTTGGCGGCGCTGTCTCCACTCAGCCCCCTTCTGTTCGACCATCCCCAGCAGCTCCGAAGTCTGCCGCAAATACAATACGGGGCGATGCACGTATACCCTTTGCCGCTATTTGCCAAGGGTGCTCTTACCTACATCCGTGGAACCAGTGTCCGAACAACAGCTCAAGAACAAGCAACCCACCCCGGGAGCGATCGCCAGCAAGAAAGGGAAATGGCCGTAGTTAATTTACGATTAGTTGACGTTTGTTGTGCCATTGCATTTCATTACTTTGCACATGCTGTACAAGATGTCGGGGGCGCAAGCTATAGATGCATGGCGTTGCGCGCCTCCACTCTAATGAGTGTGATTGCCTGCTTGCAGGCGTAAAAGTACGTTGCATGCATATACTTAATTTTTCTCCAACGTCATTGCAGGTGTACATGGCTATCGGTACATGTCCGACCTCCTGTCTCTAGATGCAAGCAGGTCGGCAGACCACGGCGTGGGAATACAGGGTGGTGCATCACCCGTCTACCATACTAAATGGCAAGCCGCTCTATACAAACCCACCCCGACAAAGCGTTTGCCGAATATATTTGCACAGGTCTGCAGTTCGGCTTTAGGATTGGGTTCGAACGGCCCACACCCCTAAAAGACGCCTCATCGAACATGTTTTCAGCAATGCCTATATCAGAGTACCTCCAGAAGAAATTAGAACTGGGTCGCATGCTGGGTCCATTCGTGGATCGTAGTGGATTCAGGTCTATCCACATCAGTACATTTGGCGTCATACCGAAGGGGCATAACACCGGCAAGTGGAAGCTGATAACCGACCTCTCCTACCCGCCGGGGTATAGCGCGAACGACAGGATCGATCCCAACATCTGCTCTCTCCGTTATACTACCGTCGAGGACGTGGCGTCCGTGTGAGAGTTGCTCGGTCACAATGCGATGATCACATAGAGTCCGCGTACTCTGTCCACCCCGACGACCACCCACTCCTGGGCATGAAGTGTAACGACCAGTTCTATATCGACCCCATGTTGCCATTAGGGTTACGTTCGGCCCCAAAAATATTCAACGCACTTGCAGACGCGGCGGTTGAGAGACTACCGGTGTTAAAGAGAGTACTTGGTGGCATTCGGAGGTGTAAGGTCCTGGGGGGCGGGGGGAGGGGGGGGGGGGGGGGGGGGGGAAACCACCAAGGACATGTCTCCCAATAACTACCTGGCACCGTGCTGCGGGGTATCGAAGCTCCGCTGAAAGATTGCTGGTCGAAACTGAGTCTGATTACAACCCCGCATTACACCTCAGTTGGGGCGATGTGGCCGTTGACGACCACTCCGAAACATCGATGGTGATGATTCACCTTAAAAAATCAAAATGTGACCGAATCGGAAAAGGGGCGGACATTCTGCTGGGGCGCACCGGGTGTTCCCTGTGCCCATGCCAGTTGCAGCAATCTTGTCTTTCATTGGCTCGCGCAGGGACACAGCTGGCTGTTTCTTCATAAGAAAAAACCCATTACAAAATCTCGTTTTGTATCAAGGGTTCGGAACGCTTTGTTAAGGCTGGTTATGCGGAAGGCAGTTTGCAGGACACAGCTTCAGGATTGGGGCAGCAACTAGCGCGGCGTTGGCGGGAATAGAGGACTCGATGATTCAAAGCGTTGGGAAGGTGGCACAGTGCGGCATACCTCCGTTACATCAGAACTCCACACAGCCATCTCGTCGCCCTCACCGCGACGTTAGCGAAATAGAGATCCAATGCGTTTATTGTTGCCACACGCATAATATCACCTGTCAATAATTAAAAAACCTATTTCTAGTCATTGTTTGGGGGGTGGAGTAGGCTTGTATTGCCTCCTCACCTTGGGCAGGGATATGGCACGGTACGAGTGGGTGGTGCCATATCTCCACACGCACCCAAACTTGCCGCACCACGCCTACCCTGGCCCAGACCCCTGCCAAGAGCTTGCAGACCCAAACAGTGCTGACCATACAACAATATCGTGATAGAGAAGGTTAATATCTGCTCTGCAGTGCACGTGGAATGGCATGGCCATACATGGTGTTGGTTTATTCCTCTACTAGCTAAAACATAGCATTGATGACAGGTTGCATGGCAACATCCTAAAACGATAACAATATTCCTTGAAACTATTTGTACTATACACACATGCACCTCACACTAGAACGCTGTAATGCTGGCAGCCATTTTTATGGCAATGATCAATTCTATTACAGGCTACGAACCTATGCAAGGGCCCAGCCTTTGGCACTTAGGTTGAAATAAAAACATTACCACATGTTAGAATCATGGCCATTAATGATGTCAGCTAACTGAAAGGGCTTATGCAATCCTGTTAGTCATAATGTACTTAAAATTCAGTTCAGTGTAAAACAGTTTTGCCATAACTGACAACACATCTAAAGGTGTATAGAATTGAACTATTAAAATCTAGAAACATATAATCAATGTTCCTTTCATTAAAATTAAGGACTTTAGGAGAAAAGTAAAGAATAAAATTTATCTAAGGAAAAACTTACATGTACGCTGCAATGGCAACCAGAATAGCTGACAGTACACCAATGGATAGCCCTCCAATAAAGGCACCAGTAACTGGTCCTGCCTGACTGCAGACTGCTTGTGGAGCACTCATAACTGGATACACCTTGAATGTATGACCATTAGCAGTGAGAGTTGGGAAGCCCTGCACCAGTAACCATGCAACCAGTTGTGCTGTTAAAGTAGACCCTGTGATGTCTCCAGAAGCAGAGGAATACGATATGGTGGCAGTGTACAATAATGCCTGACCGCCTGAAGTACAGGTAATGGAGTGTTTGATGTCTGCTTCATCCAAACTGATTTTGTACAAACGGGTAAGAACTGTAGTGATATTAGCATTAATTGAGGCAGCCATAGTAGCAAGTTGAGTATACTGAAATAAAATGATTGCATGTGTATTCAATAAATAAACATTACAAGATAAAAATCACTTGCGAAATGAATGACCAACCATTGCCTCTCATCTCTGAGATAGATAATCTGATTCTTGGTGTGATAGATACAATTCCAAAAAATAAAAACTAAACTAGGCTCATGATCGTGGCACCAATCACATTGTATAATCATACAGCTTGTGCAATACCTGAATCCATTATTAGCTTATAGAGTGCTACTGATAATTTTAAGTATGTTTTTCTTTTCTCCTCCTCCTCCTCTTCCTTATCCCTCCTCCATCCTCCACTTCTTTTCATTGTCATATATTTTCTTTAGATACAATAGGTGCAGTTATCAAAACATTTAGAGTTCATTTGTTATCATATAGTATCTCTTACAGATATAACGCATGGTCCTTAAACGTTATTACAATCTCTATGTAGTTGTTCTGAGGGTTCATTACTTTGGCGTTACATATGGCTCCAGTAGTGATTACCATTTATTTACCAAAGTCCTGTATAATTGATGTCTAAATGAACAGCATTGCAGTTTTACACTATGCTGTTGAATAAAGTGAACACTGTGCAGTCCTTAAACATATTGTGACAAACTGTTTAGTTTAGACATACATGTATGGCTAGTGGCAGGTCTGGATATACTGACCCGACAACAGTTTTAGATGAATTGGGTGAATGGTCAGGAAGAACTAGACCATACAAAGAAAGGTGCAGGATTTAGCATTTCAAAGTTGGGAGGAGCTACAAGATATAAGGCTTTTTATAACACTTCCTTTAAATGTGTTATCATACATCAGCAGAGGCTGTCATGCATGCAATGTGCTTACACTCAGGTATGCGCATGTCCCCCCACTGGTGTACCGGAGCTCCAACTGGATGTTACCTAAGATGAAGTGCAATATATCAAACACATATCATCACATACCCTACAGCTCACCTTCTCCCTTGATGAGCACACTTCTCTCTGTCACCAGCACTGTGTTATCAACAGAGCACACATACAAGCCATAGGGATTGGATGGTGTTGCTGTGTCTATTGTCACCACATTGGTTCCCTCTGCCACTGTCTGTCCATTCTTTATCCACTTGGAGGTAAAAAATGGCGGATAGCCTCCCTGAGAGGTACACATCAGAACTGTGTGGCCTGTGATACTGATGGACATCTCTGTACTTGGTATACTGATGTTATTGTATGTTACCAGCACCTGAGGTTGAGCTGAAATCAGAAATTCAAGTGTAAAAACGCCTGCACTGACATATTGCAATATCTTGCTACATACTTGCATCGGCAAATCTGATGCGAGATGAATCCAGCTGTATGTATGAGATACCTAATGTCCCACTGACAAAGTTGTAGTAATCAGATGGACAATAGAAAAGAGAACTGCCAGAGTTAGGGTAGATGCAGTAGTAGTAGTAAATCACCAGGTTAGCATCCAGATAGCCACTATCTAGTCTGCTGACAAGAGGAATGGTAGCATTTTGGTATGCACTGTTGGCTCCAGTCAGCAGTACACCACTAGAGGTCTGTATGCCACTGGGTGCCTCCAGTCCATTGTAATACACCATAGAAGTAACATAGGTTATGTAGTTCCATGTGTACTCTGGTCCTGGCAATGTTGTCCAATTAAGTTGTATTGGCAGTGGACCTCCAGTAGTAAGTGGTATGACTTGGGAAGAAATAGGATGGTCTGATCCATACAAACCTAATTTAACACCTTAGCATAGATGACAAGTTTCACACAAAAGGAAAGAAACATTACCATCTGATGCAGTAACTGTAAACTTCAGACCAGCAAAAATGGGGTACTTTCTCAGTGAACCCATCATTCTGGCTTCACATTTTTCCTGCCTATTGCTGGTGACTACACCCATATGTTTAACTTCATAAGTACCAGCATCTGATTCAACAGTATTCATGATGGTCAGAATGGTACTGTCTGGACTTATCATGACTCGACCTCCTGCTGTTATAGGATTGCCCTCATGATACCAAGTAAGTGATCTCAGGTACTTTGTGACATCAATTTCTGTGACATTTACAGTCAACACAATTGTTTGAGGTGGTACAAATGGTATGGTTGGATTGAGGGCTGAGGTGATAAGACCTGTGGGGTAATAAGGAAGTGATGATATCTATTGAAATTTGATGTCACTTACTTTGCACAAAGATATCTGCCTTTCCAACTCCAAGTGTGGATCTCCCACTGTTCACAACACAGTAGTAATGTCCAATGCTGGGATGATTGAGGCCAATGGTCACAGAAGCATTGGAGGCCTGAGGGCTATCTGAGTATAATGTACTTGAATACAAGGCTGCCCTCCAAGTGTAGGTTACTCCAGGTGGGAGAGGAGGATTAGAGTGGCAGTAAAGAGCTACAGTTGAGCCAATAGTGAAGGGACCATTGGGAGGATCAGTGGTTACCGTGACATCATAAGACACTTGCTCTGTAATGTATAAGGGAAAAGGTTATAAAGCAGGTGCAATTTGAATGCAAGTTATGTGTACCATTGAGGCATGATATAACAGCATCCTTGTCATGACCACAGTTGAGAGTACCGACACTTCCAAAAATGCAGTCACTCACATGAGATTTACTACCAGCACATGATATGCTGCTAAGAACTGGACCAGTGTTTGTACGATATTTCCCTGATGATATTTTAACAGCTGCAAAAAGTGGATGCAAGTTAGTGCCTAGCACAAATATAAGATAAAATTCACATACCTGAGGCATTTATGCCAAGTGATCTACATACTATCAGTGCAGCTGTCTTGTCAATTCCATTGATGCACACACTTGCCCAGAATCCATCCCTCTTACATATTTTTAATCTTCCTTCGCTGTTTGATGGACCATCAGCTAAAAGTACATCACCATTGGAACACTCTGGGAAGTTTGTGGATGGACCAAGACATGATACCCCAGCACTGTTATTTGAGGTGCTGTACCCATTTGGACTAAAGTATTCGATACTAGTCTGTCTAGGAATGGTGGAATAGGAACATTGTGTAATGTTAGTTTCATTTCCTGTGCATGCAACACTGTAGTATTCAAGCAAAGACTTTCCTTTGCCAAAGTAGTACCCTTCATAAGGAATAGCCCCTGTAGTGGAAATATGAGATAGATATTGCACTCCCTGATACACAGGTTAAATACTGGTGATGTAATTTTACCTACATGCATATAAACTCATCATAACTTACATTGATATGGATATCCAAGCTGTCTGCACACCACCAGGGCATTATTGTAGCTCCACCCACTGTCATAAATAGCCACCCACACTCCATCATGGCACACTTCAACACGTCCTTCATATGCAGTACTACCATCAGCCAGACGTACTTGCCCCTCTGTGCAACTTGAGCTCACTGGGTGTATTTAATAACTGTATGTAAATCTAACAATGCTTCTCCGTTAGCAGCAGCCATACCATAGCAGCGAATACCAACATCATTCTGATGACCTATGCTAGTACTTGTTGTATATCTGCAACTGGATAGGTGAGTTTCATTTCCACGACAAGACACTCCATCTACAATAACCGATCCTGTTCCATATCCATACATTGATGGGTACCACCACCACCATGGATACATGTACGTATTATAAACTGACATTGTGACTGCAGTAAAAGATTTGCATATAAATAAAGCACATGTTCCTGTAAGTTATAGGAGTGATTTACATGCATTCGTTCCAAACATTTCTGTGCAGGCAATGATTGGAGCATTGGTATCCCAGCTATTAGGTGCATAAAATGAGGTCCATGAACCATTGATGCACATCTCTAGCCTTCCTTCAGTTGGGGTGTAGCCATTGACCAAGTGAACACTACCAGATGTGCAAGGAGCTGAGCAGAAGGTAGATGTCAGAACAAATAGATAATAACTTTGTTGGTAATTGGTTAAGTACTTCCAAGATGAACTGAAATGGGCTTATTCACTATCTGCCAAATTACATGGGTAAGTTGTTATGCACATCAATCATTCACCTTGGCACTTTACTCCACTCTCTTGACCTCTGTGGCAACGATGAACACCAACAGGATATGAGGAAGAGCAACTTAGCAAACTGGTTTCTGTACCACTGCAGGATGTGCCATCCAACACAAATGGATTTTGACTTGGTCCAAATGGAGCAATTGAATAATATTCGGCACCTGCAGGCATTTATTACAAGATGGCATGGTATTAAATATGCAACTGGTTTAAGCTTTCATTATTTATGGAACGCCAAATCATGTCAAAATTCAATCGTTCGAGAAATCGGCTGCTTTTTTCAATCATTCACACAACAGTGAGCTGCTTTTTGCAATCGATCACACATCAGTGCTCGATCACGCAACAGTCGGCAGCTTTCATCATTATGAGTCGATTAAAAATACAACTAGCCGACTGGTCAAAACATCGACTGGTGATCGATCGACCGACGGGGTCGACCGACGTGATCGACTGACGGGATCGACCGACATGATGACCATTCAGTTGATGTTTTGACCAGTCGGCTAGTTGTATTTTTAAATCTGCATGGAATGATGAAAGCTGCCGACTAGGCCTTGGTATCGATAAGCCTCGATTATCGAATTTTTATCGATTATCTAAACGACGCATCGATTTAAATTATTAAAGTATACCCTTTTAATAAGTGCAGCACAGTATCCCGACTGAAGTACTTCTGATTTCACACGGATGGGGCATTTTAATTGTTCAACTGATAAAAGCAGGATTGAAACGAAATCACAATAATGACTGAATGTTTATACATGGGTGGCGAATAACAAAAAAACCAACAATTTATTCACTCCTCTGGTTGGCTTTAGAGTTAACGCTCAAAGATAAACAGACAAAGGCTACATCATCACCAAGTGAGAACCTTTCCTTACAGTAGATTTGAGCAAGTTTGAAAAAAAAACTGGTTCACTGGGTGCTGGGACAGCCAACACTAAACGTGCAGCTTTGCTCAAATGAGGAAATTTTTCCTCATGCTCTTTCCACCATTTGAGAGGACAAGAGTCAATCTCTATTTGCAGTACACTACTGTACGTATGCATTTCCTCCTTAAGAGCATCATCCACACATAAAAACTGAAGCCCGAGATGCATGCAATTAAGGCTGCAGTATGATAAGCTTTCATTTTTTGCAGAATATTATCTTGCCTTTTTTTCTTGGAGGCTCCTCAGCTGGTTCTTGTTGCTGCTCTGGAACATCTGGTGTGGGATGTGGCTGATTACTGCATAATGTGTGTATTCGATGGGATCAACCGTTTCTCCATAACCTCCGGTTGAGTTTTGGATGAAGTTGGAGTTCGTATTGATCAGTCCGATACTGTTGAGTTTTTGTTACACTGGTGACTGAAGAATCTAAAATCCTCTTCTCGTAAAACCACACTAGTTTCTTTTCTCATCGTAGGAAGCCAATTAATCTTCTCTCCTTCCCACTTACACAGAAAAACGTTTATAATCTACATCCACGATAATCGTCACTCGGATTTTAGGCGATCGATTGTCGACTATCGTCTAGCGGAAAACTGTCAGCGATACCAAGGCCTACTGCCGACTGTTGCGTGATCGATTGCAAAAAGCAGCCGATTTCGGAAAATCGAATTTTGACATGATTGGCGTTCCATATGGAACAGTTTCCAGCAAAATCACATGTGTGATACTTTTTCAAATTTTCCAGGACAAGCAAAAGAAGAGTAACGCTCGCATTGGAATGTATGGCTAATTATAAATTCAGTACCTTATAACTTTATGACGGATAGCCCAATTTAGGATGCGTAAGGACCATTTGATAGAAGCTCTTTGGAGATCATGGAACTTGACTACCCTGAAGTGTGATTTTGCTGGACACTGTCCACCCATTCTCACCGTTTGAGTAACCTTTGTGCATAATATTATTCATACGTACCCAAAGGAGTCCTGTTGCAATCGGAATCTGCCAATCGTTGATTTTTACCTAATACTAAATCAATATATTGATATCAAAATCCGATCAATGTCTCGGTCGTGAATGGTGTCTCTTCTAAAATGTAGAATGGCGCCAATCGCGTACCGGGAATATAGCACTAATTTTGATTTCAATATCTTGATTATAGACATGGTAAAACCAACGCTCTGCAGATCCCGATGGCAACAAAACCTATTCGGGTATACGTAGCAATTTTGTCGCTAGAGAGACGCTGCGATTCGTTTAGTTTCATGTGTTTCTAACCCTGAAGGTACCGAACTATTGGTACGGACGAGTGTAACGCTGAAGGATTAATAGTAAAATACAGAACAGATGTGGCATAATATGAACGCATTTAGCTCGGATTATATGTGGATTATTTTATAGTGGTTTTGAAAATATCATAAGCCTGGTTTTGTCATAAAACGTCCCACATTGTGCATATAAAAATCCACAGCCCCCCATTATCTCGTAGTCCAAATGGGATGGTTCACGCGAAAATGGCGCATCGCATAGAAAGGTATAAAAATGATTGACTTTGAAATCGCTATACATCTCCCGAACGGTAAATGCTATTGACTTTCCATTTTCAATACTTCATACTACAAGTAAATAAAAAACATTCTCTATGAGAAAGTTGGGGGCATATAGGATATATAAAGGCAATGGTGGTGTAAAAAGGAAGAAAACAAGGGTCTAATAATAAGGGAAAATGGAATAGTCCTATATTTAGCACACGAACAACGTATCCTACATATAGAAATGTGCTAAATATAGGACCATTCCATTTTCCCTTATTATTAGACCCTTGTTTCCTTCATTTTTACACCACCATTGCCTTCAAATCCTATATGCCACCAACTTTCTCATAGAGAATGTACTTGTTTCATTGATTTTTATTCATACCTGATTATGTGCCGTATAATGTTAAGTAATCCAATCATCTTGATATGAGAGGGAGGTTGTAAAGGTACGACATATACCTTTGAGTGACCTTAACTCTTTTCGCCGAGCGAGATGCACGTTCAGGACTATGGCAATATCGCTGTCTGTTAGCAGCCCGTTCCTTTTCAGGATCTGCTCGATACCTTGCACGTCGAGAGGTCCGTTCCTTTTCGGGATCTGCTCGATACCTTGCGCGTTGAGAGGTCCGTTTCTTTCAGGCTCTGCTCGATAGTTTTCACGTTGAGAGGGCCGTTTCTTTTCAGGCTCTGCTTTGTAGTTCCGCTCGGGCTGAATCTAATACGTCGTCTCAAGTTTTGAGGTACTTTGCTCGTCGTTTGGCTTTCTTCTTTTCCTGACGTGAAGGCATTTTGAGAAAAACAACTTCATTAAGTTACAAAGAGCGTAAAACCTACAACGATCGAAGCACAAGAATGATTATAGTACGCACGTGCACGTTATCGAGAGTTACGTTAGGATTTGACCCCGATTATGAATGTCATTAAAAAAACGCGACCCGCTTCTAACAAGACTCCTGACAAGCGGATGGTTTACCTTGTTGTCGCCATCGTACAAGAAGGCAACAACAAGCAGTTCCGTGTTTGTTTGATGTCACAAAACCGCGTGGTTGTAGAGAACAAAACTATTTTCCAAACTCGTACTCAGTCCCACATATTTCTCGTTCTTCTTGTTCTTGTTGTTCTTATTCTTGACCACGCATAACTCGGGATAGGAAAAATTTTAAGAAACGAAAATCACACCAATGGCTTCAGAATTCGTTGGCATTCTCGCTTCTGTGGTCAAAACGTCTCGAGGCTACATGACATATATTGGTGGTTGTGTTAGCAAATCACCTGCACTGACACGACTCGGATAGGTCATACATCGCTCTTTATACGAAGTACTAGTAGTAAACATGATGTAATCAAATGTGTACGGTCTGGACACTACACGTAGTGGTAATTAACTGTGGCATGCATCTGGTTTTGCACTACATCTGAACCTGCGGCAGGAGGCTCATTATAGGATTGATTGAGGGTTGATGAAGTCATTAATAAAACTTCACCAGCGTCTGGAGGGACAACGGAGAAACGGATCGCTTATCTCTTTATGGCGATGGAATGGGAGCACAACGATCGACAGTTCTACGTTTGTTCCGTGTCATAAAACGGTGTGCTTTTAGAGAAATTTCCTGTTTCTCGTGCCCAGTCCTAAAATAATCGTCGTCGTCGTCTTCTTAGGAAGGTATAACTTCAGCTAGGAACGGTTTTGGAGGACGGGAATAGTACCAATCGCTTCGAAATTTACCGGCACGTTATCCTCACATGTCATATAGACATACATATATCAAGTTCTATTCAATAATGATGTATAATAGATTTTATTAATAATTTTGGGCAGTATAACCTGCACTAAATTTATTTGGTGTTCCAGTTTAATATAGTTGTTACTTTGGCTAGTGAAGTTCTTTTTCGCAAAAGAAGAGATCTAAGCAACGAGCGGAATAACTCCAAAAGCAAGACGAGAACAAAGCTAAAGCCCGAGCGCTCTACAAGGCCAATCCCGAAGGCCTCTGTACGCGACAGCTTCAAGGCCCATATTGAATCTAAGCAATCTGCTAAAAGGTGGCGATACGAAGAGGACCTCGAGGAGAACCGTGCGCTAAAAGGCGGCGATATGACGAGGACCTTGAGAAGAACCGTGCTGCTAAAAGGCGGCGATATGGAGAGGACCTCGAGGGAAACCGCGCTGCAAAAAGAGAGATAATTCAGCTGCCATTAAAGCATCTGAAAGGAGTCCGTATTGGAATGACCCTGCTGTCCGATTGGCTAATCCCAAAGGTATGTTATGTCATGTTGTAGAAACATGTTTTTGTGAAGTCCACACAACACGATGATAGTGGATTCTCAAATCAACCTGTCAGCACGCTACAAATCCAAAATGTTCTATCTCACGCACACCACACCCACTCTCTAATATTAGTTACTATTGTTCACAATGTCTGTACTCCACACTCCTCCCTTCCATTCACTCGCCAGAAGCAGTGTAACGGGCGGGTTTCTTGACTACTCTTCCGCTTCGAGTCTTAACTACAGGCATAGATCCACATTCCGGTCTCCTGGCAGCCACTGACAGCTCTGGAGCTTTGGGAAGATCCTCGGGTATAGGTGGTTGTCCAGATACATCTGGGACTGCCTCAAATTCGGATGGACGAGGTTCATCCGTTGTAGATGGACAAGGTTCATCAATTGCAGATGGTTGAGGTTGGAGCAACATTCCTCCATCACTGGCGATATCTGCTTGGTCAGACAATTCTCTTGAGCTGAGAGAGTCTTTGAGTTCCACCCCCACTGGGTTTGCCCGGATCTGATCTGAGTGACGCTTCCACAGACCCCCGTTATCACACTGAATCTCATATGTCTTGGTACCCACAGCCGCCATGACTACCCCAGACTGCCACCTGGAATGCCCCGGCCGGTAATCCCTCACCAGTACTTTCTCCCCCGGGTTGAATAAGCGCTCAATGGCAGCCGAACGGGACATCACCTGTCAGGTGGAGGCCTTCAGTGTTGTTCCCCGTAGATCAGGTTTTAGTAGGTGTAAGCGACTACGCAAGTCCCGTCCAATCATGAGTAAAGCCGGTGATGTCTCAGTGCTTGCATGACGGGCATTCCGATACTGCAACAGGAAGCTAGCTAGACGGTGTTGCAATGATTTTTCCTCGCATTTGGATACTTTCAACGCCTGTTTCAGTGTTTTTACAAAACGCTCTGCTAGGCCATTTGTAGCAGGGTGATAAGGACTTGACTTTAGGTGCTTAATGTTGTTTACACTCATGAACCGATCAAACTCTTGCGACACAAACTGTGGTCCATTGTCGGACACTACTTGCTGTGGAATCCCCCACCTCGCAAATATAATGCGCAACTGGTCCACTGTAGTCTGCGTTGTGGTATTGGGCATCTCTAGCACCTCCGGCCATTTTGAATAAGCATCTACCACTATTAAGAACATCCTCCCTTCCACTGGACCTGCAAAATCGATGTGCACTCTCCGCCAAGGCCCTTCAGGATACTCCCAAGGGTGGACAGGTGTCCGTTTTGGATCCTGTTTCATCCGTTGACATCCACTGCAGCGTTGCGTAGTCTGCTCAATATCCCTGTCCAGAGTAGGCCACCACACATGCGCCCGGGCCAGAGCCTTCATTTTGACAGTCCCCAGATGTCCCCCCTGTAGCTCATCCAACACTTTGGACTTGTATTTCTGAGGGATTAGTACCCTCATTCCCCACATCAGACACCCCTGTTCTATAGACAACTCATGGCGTCTGTCGGAGTATGGCTTTAGTTCATCTGGCACTGAGGTGGGCCAACCAGATTGCACATACATGAATACTTTCGAAAGTCGGAGGTCCCGGGATGTAGCTTGTTTGAGGCAATCAGCAGTTACTGGTAAGCATTCAATTTGTTTTACCATGAAGTCCTCAACATCCCCAAGATCATCCATCTCCTGTCCCCCTTCCTCTGTCTGCATTGGTAACCGTGAGAGAGCATCAGCATTTGAATGTTGAGTGGTCCCTCGGTATTTAATGCTGTAACTGTACGTCGACAGAAAGGGTGCCTGCCTTTGGAGTCTTGAAGCGGCAGTTGCTGACATGGGTCTCTGTGGGCTGAATATGGTTGTTAATGGCTGGTGATCTGTGATAAGTGTGAAATGAAGTCCAAAGAGGTACTGATGGAACCGTTTCACCCCCCATATGACGGCCAAGGCCTCCTTATCAATTTGCGAGTAGTTTTTGTCAGCTGAAGACAACGTTTGCGATGCATAAGCAATGGGTTGTTCAGTCCCATTGGGGAGAACATGAGATAAGACTGCCCCCAATCCATAAGGGCTCGCATCACAAGCTAAGGTCACTGCTAGAGCTGGCTTGAAATGAGTTAGGACCGTTTCGGAAGCCATCAACTGCTTGACGTCTTGGAAGGCTTGCATGCAGTTCTCTGTCCATTCCCACTTGACCCCCTTCTGCAACAGATGATGTAGAGGGGCTAACTTGTGTGAGAGGTTGGGCAGGAATCGGTGATAATAATTGACCATACCCAAGAATGCTCTCAACTGTGTGAGATTGTCCGGTTGAGGGGCTTCCACCCCTGCCTGTATCTTCTCTGGCATTTTATGCAGCCCAGCACCATCCACGCGGAACCCACAATATGTAATCGCTGGTTGAAGGAAACTGCATTTCTTCTTGTTCAGTGTGAGGTTATATTGAGTTAGCCGCTCTAGGACTTGCTCCATCAACCTTAAGTGTTCTTCCATTGAGGCCCCTGCCACAATAATATCATCGAGCAGACACTGAGTTTTCAGGATTCCCACCAGGACTTTTTCCATGGCACGTTGCCAAATAGCTGGGGCTGACGCAATACCAAAAGCTAACCGATTGAAACGATAGAGACCTTTATGAGTGTTGATTGTCGTGAATTCCCTTGATTCTTCATCCAATTCCATCTGTAGATACGCAGACTGTAGATCAATCTTGCTGAAGACGATGCTGTCCTCCAATGTGGCTAAAATATCTTTGACACGAGGAAGGGGATACTGGTCTACCTTAAGGAACAGGTTTACAGTCACCCTGAAATCCCCACATATCCGAACAGAACCATCAGGCTTGGGAACAACCACAATAGGAGAGGCCCACTCGCTCCACGAGATGGGTGATAAAGCACCCATGCTAACCATTCGTTCCAGCTCCAATTCTACCTTATGCCTCAAACTATAAGGTACTGGTCGGGCTTTCATGAAGATGGGTGACGTGCCTTCCTTCACCGTAAGTTGGGCTGCATTTCGGGACATTTTTCCAAGTTCCTCTCGGAAGAGCCCTGGGTATTTCCTTAACACCCTCTCGATCCCCTGTTGACCAGCCTTGTCTGGAGCCTGGCTAACAGTTAGCTCCTTGATGTGGTACCAGTTAATAGGCACCTTGGACAACCAGTTCCGACCCATCAGAGGTGGTCCCTGACTATCCACAACTAGCAGTGGTAACCGCACTTCTGTCTTTCCTTTCTTCACTAGGACCATGATCTGCCCATGCAAGGGGAGTGGTTCCCCAGTGTATGTCTTCAAGCGTGCCGTTGTCCTCTTCAGGGGTATGTGGTTGAACTGCCTTTGGTAGATTGTGTTTGGCAGAAGGGAAACTGCTGCTCCCGTATCCAATTCCATCTGGATTGACGTCCCTTCCACCTCAACTGTGACAAATACAGGGGCACTTGTTTTCCATTGTTCCGCTCCAATCCCATGTATTCCTTCTTCCTCTATGGCTTCGTCTTCTTCCTCTCCTTGGGGTATGGCTTCATCTACCTTTTTAACCCTGTGTGACGGCTTCTTGAACCTGTTTTCCCTCTGCTTCTTCCTACATGCTCGCTCGATGTGCCCGAGTTTGTGACAGTATCGGCATTCTTCCTTGAGAGCCCAACAAGTTTGCGAATTATGCTGGCCCTCACAACGATAGCAGCGCTCCGTCTTCTTAGGTTCGTGATGTACCTCCACTGCTGTTCCCGATTCATGGAACTGGGCCGCATCCCTTGTGGCTCTTTCCGCCATTTCTGCTTCCTCCAGAGCCAGTGCATATGTCAAATTCTTCATAGTAAGTAATCGCCTCTGGACCTTTTCGTTCTTCATTCCACACACCAACCGATCCCGTAGAGTGTCAGCCAGACCTGCCCCAAACTCGCAATGCTCTGCTAGCTTTAGTAAATTTGCCGCATAGACTTTAATAGGTCTCTTCTTTCTGTTCCCGCTTGTGGAACCGGAAGCGTTCAGCTATTACGAGGGGTTTGGGTGTTAAATGGGCAATAAGAGCATCTGTTAGCTGTTTGAACGTTTTGGCCGTCTGTTTTGCGGGTGCTATCAACGCTCGCAAAAGGCCAAACGTCTCTCGCCCTACGCAGCACAGGAACGTGTCCCGCTTCTTGTCGTCTGCTGCGTCATTCGCCACCATGTTGCATTGTAGCCTTTCCAAATAAGACCCCCAATCCTCGGTAGAAGAATCGAACTCACCGATCTCGCCTATCGCAGCCGCCGTGTCGTCGTTTGCTTTAACAGGAATCCCACCCTCGTCGCCACTGTGAAGTCCACACAACACGATGATAGTGGATTCTCAAATCAACCTGTCAGCACGCTACAATTCCAAAATGTTCTATCTCACGCACACCACACCCACTCTCTAATATTAGTTACTATTGTTCACAATGTCTGTACTCCACAGTATTCACATGTACAGAATGCATGGTGACTCAACTGTGTGTACAGTAGTGTCTATTGTTTTAATCTGATAAAGCTTCTTTATCCTTATCCTTGTCTAGCCATGTACTATGTATGTTGCAATTGTATGAATATAATTGCAGTTGCAAGGGTTGAGAACTAGATGAAATGAAAATAACTGCAACCATATCCTTTAGCCATATATCTACTCCTTGTATGAACCCAAATCTCATGCACTAATGGAGTATAATGGTGGTCGTGTAAAGGCTTTGCACTTTGCTTTAAAAAAGAAAGAGGTAAAAATTTAATCATACTCTCTGTTACGTACATGTAGATGGCTGACGACCTTCGCGGGTTATTCACCAACGAGGGTCGGAAGAGGAGAAGAGTGCATTCATCCTCCAACTCCTCTCCCCTTCACCCCGCCACCTCCAGAAGCCTCGCTCCTGCCACCGCCACCAGCAGCACTGCCCCCACCACTACCAGCAGCGCTACCCCCGCAGACAGCTGTCTCTGCCGGCGCTCCTGCCTGCACCACCAGCGCTGCCCCCACCACCACTCCTGCCGGCACCACCAGCAGTGCTATTAAAGTTATTTGTTCTTGCATTAAGAGATAAATGGGATCATCCGCGCTCTTCCTACATTTCATTACATTCTTCCTACATTTGATTACAGGGTGAAAAAAAACGTATGAAACAAGTAAATAAAAACATTCTCTAACGAGAGAGCTGTTGGTATATAGGATTGACCAATGGTGGTGTAAAAAGCATGGAAACAAGAGTGACAGAAATTTTACTGGAAATTTGAAATAGGCCTATATTTAGCCCATTACTCAGGCATGTGTGTTACATCGTGTGCTAAATATAGGCCTATTTCAATTTTCCAGTAAATTTATGTCACTCTTGTTTCCATGCTTTTTACACCACCATTGGTCAATCCTATATACCAACAACTCTCTCGTTTGAGAATGTTATTATTTACTTGTGTATTTAATAACGTGCACGTGCGTACTATAATCATTCTTGTATGTGTTTCGATCGTTGTAGGTTCAACGTGAAAACTATCGAGCAGAGCCTGAAAGAAACGGACCTCTCGACGCGCAAGGTATCGAACAGATCCCGAAAAGGAACGGACCTCTCGACGTGCAAGGTATCGAGCAGATCCTGAAAAGGAACAGGCTGCTAAAAGACAGCGATATTGCCATAGTCCTGAACGTGCATCTCGCTCGGCGAAAAGAGTTAAGGTCACTCAAAGGTATGCCGTACCTTTACAACCTCCCTCTCATATCAATTAAGATGGATTAAGCCTTGCCATTTGTTTGCTCGCAGAGCTGCAGTTGTATTACGAATTTCAGCCACTTTTTCGCAATAATTCTCAATTGTTACTAATGATAATTATTCATTATGGGTTTGAAAGGGGGGGGTTGCAACCCC
The DNA here is from genome assembly GCA_963681505.1 of Eunapius fragilis. NCBI lineage: Eukaryota > Metazoa > Porifera > Demospongiae > Spongillida > Spongillidae > Eunapius > Eunapius fragilis. Next base: position 2,371,472 of record OY811972.1, read on the forward strand.
CCCCCCCCCCCCCCCCCCCCAGGATCCGCCAGTGTTTACGAATAAAATTCTTTTTCCGCGGTCGAAGTCAAATCCCCGTGTACGGTCAAAAGCGTACCGCAATAATCTGATCAGTCTATCTAATCCCCCATATGTCCCGGAGGGGTGGGGGGGGGGGCGGTCGCACTTGCCATTGACAGGTGCATAATGTCTCTGATGTATGCAGATCACTATATTGGCTACTTGGTAATAGAGTTCGCATCCGCCGGGTTATGTAGAATGTATGATGTATCATAGATAGTATAGGAGAGGGATTGGAAACGGCGCACGTGAGCTATACATTTGTACGGAGACTTGAGCGTGCACTCCGTGAAGTTGCTAATTGGTTTTGTAAGAGCATCTCCCCCTTTTCGAGTTTTTTAAACAGAGACATGCGTTGAAACTGAGAGCAGTACCTGGTAGATCTTGGTAAGTGGATTCCAAAAAGTTAACTTTCACGTTAATAGAGCGAATCATACCGCAGTTTTTTTTTTCGATCGGCGGATGACACACAACTTGAGACTTACCGGTGTAACTGGTTAGAAGAAGAAGAAGGTAATTACTATAAAGTAGTACAGTGTGATAGAGCTAAGGGGGCTTGTCCAATCGATTTTTGGAAAAATTAGAATCGATTGGACAAGCCCCCTTAGCTCTATCACACTGTACTACTTTATATACATCTTTTGGCAGGATGTACAACGCAAGTCAACATAAGTTCAAGTTGACTTGCCGCACAAAGCACAAGAAGATTTCAAGGGACAGTGTGCCAATTCTGCTTTCTAAGCAACTTATATTTTTGTTAGTTCGTTATTCTCAGCCAAACCAAAAAGACAGCTGTTGAAACAGCCATTAAATCAAGAATGGCCTGGGCACCAAAACTTCACGGAGTGCACGCATTGATTGGTGTTGATTGCCTCCGTTCTCCTATCGGAAGTTTCGTTAGAAACTTCCATATAGGATTTGACCCCGACTATGAATGTCATTAAAAAAAACGCGACCCGTCTGTAACAACACTCCCGACGATCGGATCGTGTAGCTTGTTTTAGCAATCGATCTAGAAGTCAAAAATGAGTAGTTTCGTTTTTGTTTCATGTCGCTGAACCGCGTGGTTGTTGAGAACAAGAGTGTACTGCCCGTCCTCGTACCCAGTCTCGGAACAAGGGGCGGGTCGTCTTCTCATTCTTCTCCTTCTTGGCAACGCATAACTCAGGACAGGAACATTTCTAAGCGATGAAAATTTCACCAATAGCTTCAGAATCGGCTGGAGGACTCGCTTTTATATAATATAATACTTTGATAAACAATCGACTATCAGCCTCCTATGTCTTGTTAGTCTCGTACCCAGACCGTCTATGACGTAAGCGATTATCGCTGTAAACAGTATAATCACTACGTCCATACGTATGGACGTAGTGATTATACTGTTTACAGCGATAATCGCTTACGTCATAGACGGTCTGGGTACGAGACTAATGTCTTGTATAATTAAATGGGTATGAAAAAAAATAAAGAAAACAAGTAAATAAAAACATTCTCTACGAGAAAGTTGGTGGGATATAGGATTTGATTATGACATTGGTGGTGTAAAAAGCAAGGAAACAAGGTCTTATCAGAAGGGAAAATGTCATAGTCCTATATTTAGCACATTTCTAGGGCATGTGTTGTTTGTGTGCTAAATATAGGACTATGACATTTTCCCTTCTGATAAGACCTTGTTTCCTTGCTTTTTACACCACCAATGTCATAATCAAATCCTATATCCCACCAACTTTCTCGTAGAGAATGTTTTTATTTACTTGTACTATCTATGACTTAACATGCTACGGCTCATAATCGGGTATGAATAAAAATCAATGAAATAAGTAAATAAAAAACATTCTCTATGAGAAAGTTGGTGGCATATAGGATTTGAAGGCAATGGTGGTGTAAAAAGGAAGGAAACAAGAGTCTAATAATAAGGGAAAATGGAATAGTCCTATATCTAGCACATTTATATATGTAGGATATAGTATGTTGTTCGTGTGCTACATATAGGACTATTACATTTTCCCTTATTATTAGACCCTTGTTTTCTTCCTTTTTACACCACCATTGCCTTCAAATCCTATTGCCACCAACTTTAAGTTTGACCTATCCGAGTCGTGTCAGTGCATGCAGTAAGCTTAACTGTACGTGATTTGCTACCCACAACCACTGATCATATGTCATGTAGCCTCGAGACGTTTTGACCACAGAAGCGAGAATGCCAACGAATTCTGAAGCCATTGGTGTGATTTTCATTTCTTAAATATGTTCCTATCCCGAGTTATGCGTGGTCAAGAAGAACGAGAAATACGTGGGATAGGGTAAGAGTTTGGAAAATAGTTTTTTTTTCTCTACAACCACGCGGTTTTGTGACATCAAACAAACACGAAACTGCTTGTTGCTGCCTTCTTATACGATGACGACAACAACGTAAGCCATCCTCTCGTCAGGAGTCTTGTTAGAAGTGGGTCGCGTTTTTTTAATGACATTCATAATTGGGGTCAAATCCTATATGAGAGTTACTTACTAACGTAACTCTCGATATCATTTCTCTCTGGTAAAATTGATTTTGGGTTCTTGCATAGCTTTGTACTATTGTTACAACGTCCGATACCCCTTCAGTTCAAACCCGCCTTATCTTTCGGCAGGATTCACTCCTAATTTGGATATAGGGATTCTGTGCCTATTGATTTGTTCCGTTTGTTAATTTTTTTTTCTTTATCCGTTACAGGTGCATATTTCCCGGTCATTTCGCGCCATTTACCTACTACGAGGACATGATTATGCAATTACTTCCTGTTAAATAACTATGTCTCCGCCCCCACCTATACATAGTACGGCGTTTTCGCTTCTTCACACTTGCAAACGTCTGGTTCTGTTCCCCTTCTTGGCTTCTTCAAGATAGCGAACAGAAGCTAATATGTGGATTCAGCTGCTATCAGCCTGCCAAACGCGGTATGCAGTAGGCCTAGGCTACAAATTAAATAGTTTTACGTGCACGTAGAAATCAAGGTGTTGGCTCGGTCAAATTGCTTGAGTTCCAATTCATTTATGCGTGCACAACGCTTCAGAGCATGAAAGTGCACGGTGTCTAGGGCTTGCTTAATCCGAAACGCAACCCTTCCTTTTGATTTCTGCACACGCACAGATATGCATCAAACATGCACCCCCCTTGTAGCTACATGAATGTACAACATGAAATACTCTCATTGGCCTACTAAAACCTCTTTCTAGTTTAATTTATCTTCATTGGTGAACCAAATATATTTGGTTCTACAAAATAATATCCATACAAAATAAAACCCATAATAAAATCCACACACACGCGCGCGCACACACATGTACACACACTCACTCACACACACACACACACACACACACACACACACACACATACACACACCATGGACAGTCATTCACACATCAATATCAATGCTTGCTATACATTTTCCTAATTGTCGACCCATATACAAACAAAACTGCTTTTAGTTGTCATCCTATCCATTCCTGCGATACAAATAAGCTATGAATCCTACTTTAAATTATGTTCTGTATGGAGATACAGAGACGGTGTGGCATGATTGGATGTCTATAGCTATAGCTTCTTGAAACTTTGCGCATTGGAATAACATGAGCGGAGACATAAGATTTGTGAAGAACCCCATATTATAGTAATGATGAATATGTACAATTCATACATACCTGATCTTGAGTAATTCAGTTGTCTGCAAACGACTTCAGCAACTCCATAGGAATTGAGATTGCACACAGACCCCCATATGGTGACTCCAGAACTGGACTGGACACATAGCTCAATTCTCCCTTCTCGTGCTGTTGGTCCTCCAGCCAAACGAACTGATCCTGGTTGGCAGCCTTCAGAAAAATAGGTTAATATTAATTATGTGGCAGCAAAACATTACTTTTTGTCGCGACGGACAAGGAGGACATGCGACTATTTACAAAAGCACGTGTGTATTAGGAACTACATGTACGTTAGTAGTTCCTCGTGAATATTTTTTTTTAACGCAACCCGCGGATAACTCGCGTACCAAGAAACGGATAGTTTAGCTCTTTGTTGCTATATCAAACCAGACGGCAAAGACGGTCACTTTTAAGTTTTGCTTCAAACTGTTTGCTGTAAGAGAACACAAGAGCTCGAGTTCATCTCATTCCCAGACCAATTCTTCTCCGTTGTCGCCGTCATCTTCTCGGAAGAGTATAACTCGGGGAACGGTTTTAAAGAGGGCATTATACCAATGGCTTTAGAATTCCCTGGAAAAGCATCTCCATGGAACTAACAGTAGGTAATCATTACGTAATTTGGAGTGCTATGTTGAAGCGTTCCCATGGCAACATCACGTATAATTAGAATTGTGCAGAACAATCAGTAGGGGGCCGGGGGGGTATTATAAATGGTTGACTTTGAAATTAGGCTGTACCCACTTAACCCTGTGTGCACTGATAGAAACGAAGCATTTTGGCTGTAGAATGTATATACCTATTTTTAAATTTACTCCCAACCACTTGATATTAATATTCATTTCTGCAACCTATTCTGCCGCTGGTGCGGGTATAAACAATAGCGGCGCTAGCGGCAGAATGAAACAATATGGACCTCCTTTTGTGTACCTGCCTCTATTGTTGAGTACGAAATACGGCAGTTTTGTAGCTTATGTGCCAGCGCCAGCGTCTAAACATTAGCCGATATTGTTGATTAATTGATCGTTTTGTGAACGATTCGTCGTATGCGTGAATAAAGAATTATCGCTGATAATTCTACGTCTAAAGGAAGAATTTGAAAGATGTCCCAAGAGTGTCCAAGGGCAAGTGTGAGTGGACTGAAGAGGAGTAGGTGGGCGCTTAGAGAGATCTTTACTGTTGACATGGACAATGATTTCCCCTAAATTCCAGCCCCCCAAAAAACTTCAAAAAGTGTGATTGGCATGATGAGGAACCTCACCCCTGGGGGGACGTCACAAGATATGCAGCCAGAGAAGCAGTAAGGAGTTATAGTAAGTATTTTCATGATTACAGTAACTGCCATTCCCTTGTGAACAGTAATTGCATGCTACCGACGAGGGATTTACCTTACTGCCACTCTTTTGAAACCATTATCTTTCCATAGGCCCTCCACCCTCCTTAAAATGGTTATTATCTTTCCATTGGCCCTCCACCCTCCTTACAATGGTTTCAAAAGAGTGGCAGTAAGGTAAATCCTCGCCGGTAGCAGTTACTGTTTACAAGGGAATGGCAGTTGCTGTAATCATTTCTTACTATTAACTCCTTGCTACTTCTCTGGCTGCGTATCTTGTGCTCATGTTATACCTCCCCCCAAGGGTGAGGTTCCTTATCATGCCAATCACACTTTTTATAGTATGAAGTTTGGTGTGGGGCTGGAATTTAACACAGGGGGAAATCGTTGTCCATGTCAACAGTAAAGATCTCTCCAAGCGCCCTCCTACTCCTCTTCAGTCCGCTCACTCTTGCTCTTTGACATTCTTGGGACATCTTTCAAGTTCTTCCTTTTGACGTAGAATTATCCGCGATAATTCTTTATTCACGCAAACGACGAATCGTTCACAAAACGATCAATTAATCAACAATATCGGCTAATGTTTAGACGCTGGCGCTGGCACATAAGCTACAAAACTGCCGTATTTCGTACTAAACAATAGAGGCAGGTACACAAAAGGAGGTCCATATTGTTTCATTCCGCCGCCAGCGTCGCTATTATTTATACCCGGCAGAATAGGTTGCAGAAAGGAATATTAATATGTTTTATTCATTTGGTAGGGGGTAAATTTAAAGATAGGTATATACATTCTACAGCCAAAATGCTTCGTTTCTATCAGTGCACACAGGGTTAAGTGGGTGCAGCCTAATTCCAAAGTCACCCATTTATAGTAGCCCCCCCCCCCCCCCCCCCCCCTAAGAACAGGTGGTTTGATTGCAGTTTTGTTCACCACTTTTGGCTAGCGAAGTTGAAAAATGCCTTCACGTCAACAACAAAAAACAACAAGAGGAATACCTCCTGAATTGAGGCGACGAGTAAGAGTCCTCCCGCGATGGGTACAATATTGATCCTGAACGTCTGCTCATGGCAGCACATCCTGAAAAAAATAAGCGGTCATTTCTTCGTGATAGCTACAGAGCAAACGTTGAATCTAACCGAACATCTAAAAAGTAGTGCTGTGAGAAGAATTCCGAGCTTCAAAGAAGCAAAAGTATATCAGCGTAATTTAGGGACCAATTGGGTTTCCAGAAGGAGCGTGATCCCTTGTTTCCTTTCTATCACTTTTGTCTCCAATTCCTATAACCCACTGTCTCGTTTGAAATGGTATTCTTTACTTGCATGTGTACTGAATTTAGAGTTATATCAAACTTAACGAGATGCACTGGTATTCCCAACACATTCACTTTCAATGCCAGACATAACTGTAAGCATTGGAAAAATGTGGGAGGGGTCCATTAGACTTGCAAATAATCTATAAAAAGTTCAGTTGCCACAACTTGCCTTGGTTTATTGGGTAGTTTTCGCATCTCAGGCCAGCACTGCTCCGTTGAGTAAAGATGTAATAATAATAATTATATGTACTACAGGACCATATAGATGCCTCATTTCCATTGCAATAAATATCGTCAATCACCACTATACCCGTGCCGAGTCCAAATGTGCTGCTATAGATAAATGCAGCTAGAAATTAATATAATCACTATAAGTAGTTTCTAATACAATGAAATAATTACATTACCTGGATTTTGAAAACCTAGCTGTCTGCAGACGACCTGACCTTCACGTGAGTCCCACGATCCACTCCCTCCACGTATCATCCCCCATTTTCCAGAGCTGCATACTTCCACATATCCCTCGTTCCCATCAGTGCCGTTAACCAAACGGACAGCTTGTCCACTGCAGGATTCTATATATTAAACTCAGTAATGAAGTATACTACATTATTTATCCTCTGCTGACCTGTTTGTACCACCTTCCCTCTACAGCTGACTCCCGCTCTTGAGGACAAGTCACATGGCACACTGTAGCCATTGGAGCAGGTGGTAATATAGCTTTCGTATCCATAGCAATCAAAGCCATAAGAATACGTTGGCATTATGGGATAGCGTGAATAGCGGTAGTTGTTAACTGCGATGTCTGTGGTAAGGAGTTCAAATGAACACTGAAATGATGTAAATCAACGTACTGGTGGTAGGGAAGCCTAGCTGTCTGCAAACCACCAGTGCGTTCTGGTAGCTGAAATAGCCACCACACAATCCATTCCATTTCCCGCCGTTGCATATTTCCACGTTCCCTTCTGTGCTTACGTCACCACCACTCAATCGTACTTGACCATTAGTACAGGCCGATGCTTTGTGGAAATTAAATAATTATCTAATAACATGTGCACGCTACTCTTACTTGAACACCAGACACCGGCATCATCATACCAGTGACTGCAGGGAGAGTAGTCCCCAATCACGCTCTGGTAGTCACATTGGAACAGAGATAACTCCGTGCCCCGGCAGTTTACGTTGTTCATGTAAATTGCTTGAATTCCACTTGAATTAGAGTTATACAGTGAATATGTACCTTTTTGTGGGGAGAGTGGGGACGACAATTGCATGCTTATAATGAAGTGCTTGCCACTGCTTGGATTTATTTATAAGCAGACTGCAGATAATCACAATCTTATCAAGCTTAATTACTCTTGCTCAGTTAATGTGAGAATTATATTGCTTAATGCTTTTAAACTGCCCCAATTAGCTGACTTACCTAAAACACAATCCCCCCCCCCCCCCCTTAGAATTTACTGGAAGAAATAAGTTGTTAACGAAAGTATTACGAACTATTCTTATACCTCGTTTTTATATCGCACCACTATGTTTTTAAACCGAACGACCGCCGTAAATACAGATATGAAAATTGTATGCTTCTCTGCATGACAGCAATTGACGTGAATAAATGCTGTACAAGTATCTCTATGAGAACGTATATAGGATTAGAAGACAATAGTGCATGGTGTAAAAAGGAAGGAAGCAAGGGTCTAGTGAGAATAGTTCTATAGGCCAGACCCTTTTCCATTGTGGGCGTATCGGAAGTATACAATAATGATCAATGGAATCGTCGAGCTCGATAGTATGGGATCGACATATATTGACGACTCGTCGGCGGCAATACTGAAGTTATTACTGCAAAATTATTAATGAATTTGAAAATTCATTGTGAAGTTAAGTTAGCGGCTGGTATAAATTCTACGGTGGCCTTGGAGGTCGCGCTGTGGTACAATGCAGTATGCGCGGTTTTGCTGTCGTACGACAGCGCATACCGCATTGTACCACAGCGCGACCTCCAGGGCCACCGTAAAATTCTGCTTAAACCACCAATCCTGACTTCATGACTTCAAAATATAGTAGCAGAGCTTCCCCCATACCCCCTACCTGGGGCGGGAGGGGTCCCCCCTCCCGCACCATGCACACCGACTATATTGACCACGTCTCCATGCATTAGCCGTACAGGTTTTATTCCCGTTCCTACGGCCCTGTCTAACAAGACTCCCGACAATCGGATCGTTCAGCTTGTTATAACAATCGAACTAGAAGTTAAAAATAAGCAGTTTCGTCTTTGTTTTATGTCACAGAACCGCGTGGTTGTGGAGAAAAAAAGGATACTGCTTTCACCAATAGCTTCTGAATGGGCTGGAAGAGCCGCTTTCATATAAAATAGTCGATGCTATATTTTGTAAGCAATCGACGTAATATTAGATATCTGGCGAAAACTGATCAAGCAGATCCAGAATATAACCGGTCCTCTGAACGTGAGCGGTATCACGAAGACCCAGAAAAGAAACGGTCCGCTAAAAGGCAACGTTATCGGGAGAGTTCTGAATCTGCTCGCTTGGCGAAGAGAGTGCGGTACGGGAAGGCTACGCGTACCCTGTAAAAACAAATGAGGCCATCGAAAGGGTACTACCGATAAAGTTATTCAAATTAAAGATATGTAAATGTAGCTACCTAAGCTTGGTTTACAATATGACATTGATGGATGAACGTTGCATCAGCGTTGCCTTTTGTCAGTGCCGTTACGTGATGTTGGAATAGACTTTAGTTTCATTCCAGTGTCAGCTGCTGATCAGATGCATGCAGTTATTGTTTGAACGCTCTAGTTTACGTATATTATTATTACGATAAAAAGTACTGTGCTGTATTAATTACTGTGCCCAGTTGCATATTATCGGACTCGTGCTCACAACTATATCCCATCAGCTTTCTCATAGAGAAGGTTTTTTATTTACTTGTAAACAAATAAACGTCATAAGATGTGGGCGTATACACAAAAAACGTTACGTGCATGTGCGTCACGTGTACGTTACGTGTGCGACATTTATTTGTTTATACGCCCACAATGGAAAAGGTTCTATGTATTGTCGATTAATATAGGTCATTACGATTTTGTGTGAAAATGATTGGTATTCTTTACATACTAGGCATGCAGTTGCTGGTGGCTCCGTATATATATACGTGTATATTAAAACTGGCCGATTTGCTAAGCGAATTCAATGGCATATATAAACCTCGCTTTTATCAATTCGCGCGTGGGTTCACGTTTTGGAAGCACGTCACGTGAGAGCATACTTCTGTAGTGGCACTCCATGATACGGTAAGAACTATCCCTTGATCTCTGCATCCCACTGTGTAATTCGTTTCAAGTCCACGTGGATGTGGATTGCGCAAGGGATAGTTCTTACCATATCACGGAGTACAGAAGTATGCTCTCACGTGAAGTGCTTTAAATCCCTCTCTAAATAATCTATGGTTGGGGAGGTTCATTACCTGATGTATGTGTAAGGCTTCACGTGCAGGCCTGTGCATGCCTTGTTAGCATCTGGTGTGCATGCTGGTGAAATTAAATTTGAGTTACATATACGTGTGGCTAAAATGTAACGTAGGTAAAAGAAATGCAATCATTTCCTATAGCTACTCCCTGTATGAACCCAGGAGTATAATGGTGGTGCTTGAAAAAGCTCCGAAAGCTGTACTGTAATAGTGTCCATTGTACTTCCACCAGTTGACACCTGGCTGCTAGCTTCATCAAGTTCCCTTCATCTTGGGACATCCACACCACTACAAGGCCCCTTGCTCATCCTCATCAGGGTACCCTCATTTCCTTGGATGCTGCACTTTCATATCGGGACACTGCCTCTCTATGACCCCCCTCCACACAGTATACCCCTCCTGCTCCACCACTACATGCCACTACCACTTCCACCTCCACAATTACACACCATTTAGGGATCCTAATACACCATCTTCATATCTGGGGAGGGTCTGCTGCAACTAATTATTCTTGCAGCCCATTTGGACACCATGTTATTATCAGAAATTTAAAAAAAGATTAAACTAGTAATAAAAACATTCATATGAGAAAGTTGGTGGTATAAAGGATTGGAATAGGGCACCATTGGTGTAAAAAGGAAAGAAACACGGTCTAATAAGAAGGGGAAATGTATATTTCGCACACAAACATAATGTCCTACAAATGGGCGAAATATAGGACTATTATACAATTCCCCTTTTTATTAGACCCTTGTTTCCTTCCTTTTTACACCAATATTCCTTCTTATTCCAATCCAATATGCCACCAACTTTCTCATAGAGAATGTTTTTATTACATGTTACACCACTTCTATCCTATATACCACCACCGTTCTCTTAGAGAATGTTATGATTACTTATTTTAATTTATTCATGAGATAAAAGACAGTAACTAGACTATTTTACCATTTAATCTTGTGGTGTTATTCATCATTCTCGCACCCCTCACTCAACCACGCTATTGAAAAATTTCAACTAAGCAATTTGTACTACATACTAGCTTATACATGTATGAACACTTATTCCATGCATGCAATAACATGAATTCCCCACATTGCGGAGAATCGACATGTTATGAGTATTACTTACTTGCACCTGTTGTCTGGTATCCCAGCTGTCTACACACTACAGCGGCATCGTTATTGTCCCATCCAGAACTGCACACCGTACCCCACTCTCCTCCGATGCAAACCTGTACTATTCCGTAGTAGGTAGTTCCACCAACAAGCTGGACTGATCCCTGGTAGCATCCAGTGAAGGCGACTGCGTGTGTAGGTGAGGGAATAGCTTCATTAAATGCACGCTATGTCAGTATTCTACGCGCTCTGCATGTGTCTGCTAGTACTGCATAACCATGCAAATGCACAGTATTACTGGCATAGCAGTTAGTATATATAGCAGCTGGGCATGACAGGCAAATGAAATGAAAAAAACGCCACTGAAATACGGTGGGTGTTTATAATATGTAGCTTTGCCTCAAGTAAGAAGTAAAAAGAAAACTAGCTATCGTTTCAATTTTGAATTCCAGATCAATATAACATCTTCTGATCATAAAAATAGCATATGATTTGTACAGGGAACTACATGGAGTGGGGACTAACTTAGTGTCCAGCTTTGAAGCGCGTGTTGTTTTTTTTTGTATTAAAAAAAAAAAACAACCGGATGCAAATGTGGTAGTTGAATATAAAAATATTCCCCGCTTTTCAATGTTTGGAATTAAACAATAATGGATTGGAATGAGCTATAAATAATGCAGCTTTGTAAGAGACCTTGAAATTGAAACATGCTACATGACTTTTTGGTTTCTAATTTTCTGAATTTGTATTCTTCGTTCAGATAACCAATTCTCCCCATTTCGGAAACAAGTCAAAATACCCCACGTACAACCACATTACTTGGCCGGGACGAATGTTGAATGCGGTAAACAGTTCGAAGACCGTTGTAATAAATGTGCTGTTGTAAGGGGAAGCATCTAGCTGTTTGTCTCGCGCATTGGGCTACCGTGTAGGTAGAAGACAGGTAGTTGTATTTGAAATGCTCGTTTAACCAAATTAGCTTTTACTCTGCCGCAAAAAACATTTGCCTTTTAGTGTTGCTACAGATAACTCTGAACTCAATTAGTGTTGCCACAGATAACTCTGCAATTGTATGCAAGTGAAGTTACATCAAAACTTATATACAAAATGTCACAAAGTAAAAGCGAGTCACTGGTCTGCGACGGCTGCAATTGCGAAGGGTGCTGTGACAAGAAGCGGCGTAGCAACAATGACTGCTCGGTTCTGGCCGTATGATTACATCATAAATCGTGTAGTGCACTGATCTTAGTATTGTCTGTACTTCTGACCTCAAACCTAGTGTCCAGTGTTCTCATATAGCTGCAAAGGCTTTTGGCCGTATTTCTTTGTTAATGAAAGGTTTTCTAACTTCTGATGTATCCATCTTGATCCTAGCTACAAAATTTATGTTCGTCCCATACTGGAGTACAACTCTCCTGTCTGGAATCCCTGGCTTATTATTAAGTGTGTAGAAAGAGTGCAGCGTTACTTCACTCGTACCCTTTGAAAGCGAGTTGGGCTTTCTCATCTGTGCTATTCTGTACGACTGCAAAACTTTAATCTTCGGTCACTGGAATACAGAAGGGTGTATTGTGACCTTGTGCAGTGCTATAAGATTGTGTATAAGCTGGTGGATTTACCTATGGAAGATTTTTTTCCTCACTTCCACAGTCTACGGGGTCACTCCCTTCAATTGAAACCCGTTGGTAGTTTGTCAATCTACAGTTGTAGGTATAAATTTTTCTCACAACGATTTATTAAAGTGTGGAACTCATTATCATCAAATATTATTGAGGCCAAAAGTCTCGATGCCGTCAAATCACGCCTGTCTAAAATTGACTTATCATGTTTTTGTAAAGTGTATATCATTTCTAGCAGGGAATATATAAGTGCATGTACATGCCATTATTTATCTCAGTGTACTTTTTGTACCTGTAAATCTATCAATCAATCAATCAATCACGGCATTATAGATTGTTGCTTCAAACCTACCACACTGGGCTTTTCTCACGGAATATTCTTTGGTTTCAAGCCCGAACTCCCACAGTGGCAGTACAGCTATAGCTCATCGTGGTAACCTGGGTGTTGATGAACCCTTCGTTTGGTTATGAAAGGAACCACTTTCGGCTTGTTCATTTTCGCACATTCTTAATAGGTCTGTCTGCCAATGTTATCGGAATCTACACGAGTAGGTTCCATATAGGAATCCTGCCGTATCATGAATGTCATTAAAAACCGTCACTCGTGTCTAGCGGGACGGCCAAGACAAGAGTCGGGTCACTTCGCTCTTAGTGGGAATCGAGCGATATCAAAAATGAGAACAGTTCTACGTTGTATCTGTGTCACAAGGCGGTGTACATTTAGGGAACAAAAATAGTCGTCTCACCGTCTGTACCCAGTCCCACCTAAAATTTCTCCGTCGTCGTCGTCGACTTCTTCTTCCTTCGGGATAGCATATAACTCACGACAGGAACGTTTGTAAAGCACACCAAGTGTACCAATCGCTTCAGGATGCGTCCGCAGGTTATCTTCGGTGGCATAACCGATCAGGCAATGAACTAAAGCAGGTAGTACCTTATTTGGTGTTGATCTACAAATAGCACATTACATCAGCTATCACAATGTTCATAACGCACAGGTATAAAATAACCAGCGTTATCAAATTCGATGGTTTTATCGTTTAATCTCAAGGACAATTCTGATTCCATTCGAGAATCTAAAAGTTGAAAGATCAAGATGCTGCCAGATCTGCCAAACGAGTGCGGCATGTCAAGTGCGCTACCGAAAGGTACCAACGGTACGATACAGTGTTGGATCCATAAATTATGAGCGCAAATGGAAGGAATAGTTTCTGTAATAGTTATAGTGGTAGATATGGCTTTATAGTAATATGCGCTGATTGAAATGTGTGTATAACGCCAAAGTTGCTTACGATAATGTATAGTGGTGCATGGGGGTTATCTGATAATAGCGTGCATGAGACCAGTTTGTTCAGGGACATTTATCCTATGTATTATATGGCTTCGCTTTTGCCGAAGCTTTTAACCGTATATCATCCTTTGGTCCTCAATGGAGGTAGTCTGGGGACTAGTCTAATATTTCAATGGTACAGCTCATGCAACAAAATTGCAGATTCAAAAAAAAATCTGCAAGTTGACGTTTATGCTACCTGGATCTATAAGTTAACTAAATACAATACCAAATCCTCCAGAAAAATTTAGGAAACAAGTAATAAAAACGTTCTCTATACGAGAAGGTTGGTGGTATATAGGAATCAAAGGTGATGGTGGTGTAAAAATCAAGGGAACGAGGCTTCAGATTGAAAAGGAAAATGAAATAGACCTATATTAGCACGCACATTTAAATACGACAACATGCTGCTAATATAGATCTATTTCATTATTCTGTTTCCATCAGAAGCCTTGTTCCCTTGCTTTTTACACCACCATCACCTTTGATTCCTATATACCACCAACCTTCTCGTATAGAGAACGTTTTTATTACTTGTGCACTTATGTGTGTACAAGGCCCCTCCCTTTTGAGGATCGTGACAATGCACTCATTATATTGTACAGCTGGTAAGACGGAGGGCGGGGTTAATGATATGAAATATTACCAACTACAGGTATAGATTGAAGCAAGCTTTCAGTGGTTCGTCACGAAACGGTATACTTTTCAGAAAATCGGTTGCGGTTTAAGTTAATACCATGCACCTATCAGATATACTCGCTGTGTTCAAGACATATTACAAAATCTCTGTGAGCGTTCATTCGTGTAAAGCCTACCAAACAATCAGTTTTACCATGCACGCACACACACACACACACACACACACACACATACACACACACACACACACACACACACACACACACACACACACACACACACACACACACACACACACACACACATGCACACACATGGACTTTTAGAATACTTGGAAAACCCAAACACGTTACAGTACTGTAAATTGTGACTGATCTATATTACAATGCAGTCATTTATAGAACACTGAACCGTCGGAACAGCTGCATCTGCACGGTTTTCCGCACACGTGATCGATTCGGTCCTAGTCTCGTACCCAGACCCACATCGCAGCTGCGGATGGATTATATCACCGCTACGCGAGTAGTGCCCTAACCTCCTGTCCAAATTTCTGTCCAGCGAATACATAATACTTACATTCCAACGTCGGGAGGAATGCAGTTACGTCATGTATGAAAATAATATCTTCCGCAAGAATTCAATATTAGTGTGTTAATGCTTTAATTAGAAACGCGTGTCATAGATAATTGTCAGCTGTGTGATGCAAATACATTCTCCTTACAATATCTTCCCCTATTAAGGAAGCGATTATCAGTGCGCTTAGCCTTGGATACACCAGATCCGAAGCGCCAGTGTTTTGAATCATCGCTCTCAAGCGAAGCTACTCCTCGTCCTGTCAAGGTAAATGTATGCTATGCTGCATCCTTTTATACACAAGTGCTGGGTCACAGGCTGCAGTACTGAGCACCCCGCCAAGGCCTTCCCCCTTGCCTGGGACTACGTGAGCTCCAGCAACTGAATGATCATCCTGACAAGGCCTGCGGCTCCTGGCGGTGTGTCCACCGAGTCCAACGGACCTCACTTCCTTTCAATGCACGCACCCTAAAACGGACCTCACTTTCCTTTCACTGCACGCAACCTAATTTCACTGTCCATTACTCCACAATTGAAGATTTGGTGGGGCTCCTTAGCAGATTTGAAAAAGGAGCCTTGATGGCCAAGGTTGCGTAAAATCTGCATGCATTCAGAATGGTTCCAATCCAAGCCTCTGAATGGAATTCCAGGCCTCTGAATTTCATTCAGAGGCCTGGATTAAAACCATTCTGAATGCAGATGTTGAGGATGCTCCACCACCATATCCATCTTAATTCTGAAGCCAGAGCTGACATACGATGGTGGAACAGCTTCCTACCATCTTGGAATGCATCACCCCAGATTGGAACTATGCAGAGTCCAATCCAGTTGTACACGGATGCCTCCTGCACCTGTGGTTTTGGGGCCTACTTGAATGGGGCCTGGTTCGGAGGCAACTGCCCACACCAGTGCCTCAAGAGCTGGCAGAGCTCTAGAAGGTCCCCTGAGGCACATCCTCTACAGAGCTGTGGCTCCTTCCACGTTCACCACCTACAGGGCAGAGATCAGGTTCCAAGTACTACGCCTTCTATCACAAATTCAACCTAGGAATCAAGCATTCCATCAGCCTATTTGTTGTGTGCGCATAAATCAGGATTTCCGGACCATCACGTGTCCGAGCACTCGTGTACATGCTATTCTTTTGTTCTCATGTGGCTCCACGTTGCACCGCGAAAACACAACAGAAAATTGGCGTAGTCGGCAGGATCTACCATGTCTGAGACGGGGCAACTAATCGAGTTACTTCGTAAGCAGTTGGACACTCAACGAAAACAGCCTGAGATGGAGTCGGAACGAAAGCAGATGGAGACACTGTTCGAAAGATTCGGGGAAAACTTACTTCGGAGCCTGCTTCCAAACCGCCTGTGGCGGCAACCCCAAGTTTCGTTCCTTTCGACACTTCTTCAGAATTATGGTCTGATTACTGGGCGCGCTTCTTGACTTTCCTCGGTGAGAATTCGGTTCCAGACGACAGGGCTGCTCATATACAGATATTCAGTCTAAAGTTACGTACAAGCTTTTGGGCAATCTCGCTTGCCAACAGAGCCGTCCAAAGACGTGAACGCGCTTACTCTCGACGAAATTGCGGCTTTCATGAAAACCCAGATCCACCCTACGAGGTATGTGGTCTGCGAACGGTTTAAATTCTGGTCGGAGATGCAGCGCAAGCCCGGGGAAACTATTCAAGAACTGGCTGCCAGTATACGTCATGATGCTGATTTCCCCTCAATTAAGGACCCTCAAGACGAGGCAATGCGCACACGCTTTTTGTGTTCGGTGAACAATGAAACCGTACTGAAGGCCCTATTTAAGGTGAAGGATGACGAACTCACATTCACTAAGGCACTTCAAATAGCACAGGAGACTGAGAAGGCTGCAAAGGTAGCTAAGGAGACAGTATATGGAGCCAAACAGATACAGCAAAGCCCTTGTCCTTACTCCTCCCCAGTCAACCAAGTTCAGTCATCACAGCAGCAGTTTTCTCCGTGGCGTCCTCATACCAGACCAGCAGCTGGTGGCACTCACAAGAGAGATTTCCCCAGGGGAACTTGTCCAAGGTGCGGCAAGACGGATCATGATCTACGGACTGCCCTTTCAAACTACTGCCAGAAGATGGGGCATATTCAAGCAGCTTGTCTGAAGAAGAGGAAAGAGCAGCAGCCGCTCAGAACTATTTCGAAACACTCCATTCAGACTGTTAAGGTCATTGATGCAATCCCAGAAGTGCGACAACCCGTTCAGATCAAAGACCAAGGATTTTACCTTTGAGGTGGACACTGGTGCGGGGACAACTTCTGTTCTTTTGAGGTGTGGACCAAGATAGGAAAGCCTACTTTGGAAACAGCTTCTTGTCGCTACGAAGTTGCCAATGGACAACCCTTGGCTACATTGAGAACATTTCAAACTGTAGTATCAATGCAAGGAGAGAAACCCAGAAGCAGCGAAATTCAGTTCACTGTCAGCAAGACACCAAGGCTTAACCTCTTGGGCCGAGATGTAAAACTTCCAGGGAATTCCTTATCAATGAGCTGCGCAGCCCTTTTATTCTTATGACGTTTTTATGTAAACGGTCAAGTTTTTCAATGAATATAATTAGCTGCTAATTGTGAAATAATGTTTATAGTTATAATTCAATCACTGAATTTTTTGTTATAACGAGTTGGGCTAGTGAAACCAGTATAAGGAACGTTCTTATCGGACACCAAAGACACCTTAAAAAAAAAAGGCACATTATTTTTACTTCCTCGATGCTGTCCCGCGGACTATAATATAGACACGTTGTTAAGAAGTAACTCGTTAGAAATTCTGCGTGCGAGCGTGTCGTTCGCGAAATGGAAAATCGACGCTCAAGAGAATAAGTTTGGCATCTGGCGCTGCTGTTTTTTACTTCCTATATTGGCTGTACATGGCCTGTCAGTTCCACGCGATACGACGGAAGCATAGGGATATTTCACCAGGTCTGTCTGACATTATAATGCACTTTTGGTGTACATGGCCCCTCCCTTTTGAGGACCGCGACTATGTCACTAATTCTTGATATTGTATTGTACAGGTGACCCGCTGATAAGAAGCCTTACCAATCACAGGCAAGCAGGCAATGTCATTCATTCTTAATATTATACAGGTGACCCGCTACACGCTACCATGTTCCACACAAACAAAGCAACCTACCTGTTTCGTAAACAGTAGTCGCTGCGAGAAGTAATGACACAAAGAGCCACTGCATAGCTATCTGAGTTCTCATGCACGAAGCAATTGTGCTTGAATGTAAATAACTCGGCTTTTAAGCCCACGGGAAATGTATTCTTATTAATTATACAAGCATATGTGTATAGAATCAAGCAATATGTGACAAGAAATCCTGGGTACGCGAATATTGCAATTCATGCACGCAAGAACTGAATACATATTAAGTACGAAAGCCGGGTACTCCACCGCACAACGTTAATATGTGATATATTATAATATATTATATACCTCCAAAAAATTGTCTGAACCCTCCAAGTGGATTACGTAACCTAGCTATAGGCAGAAGCATGTATGCTATTGTTTATGGCTGTGTGACGTCTGTGTGTGTGTGTGTGTGTGTGTGTCACTGAGTGTGTGTGTGCGCGCGCGCGCGCGGCGTGTGTGTGTATGAGTATGTGTGTGTGTATGTGTGTGTGTGTGCGCACGCGCGTGGTTTACATGTGATTCGACCATGTGAAAACCTCTACTCAAGACTAATACCATCTAATGCGTTCGAAGCCTCGGGTAGGCACCCTATATAGTTCTTTACTCTGAATTCATCATGCACGGTGTTTTGGACCTCTGTTTTGTGACGTTGTAGTTACTCTGAGCCATGTACAGCCATTTATATGTACAGTTTTACATTCCTAAGCTTGTTTACAGCTAAGCTTGTCACACCTGTGTATGCCACAAGCGTAAACATGCTGAGGTGTTTGTGTTGTGACGAGTTGCCATCCATTGTTCTCAAGACTCAAGGTACACAACTCGATAATGATTATGACTCAATGAATTACTGATAGAAATTGTAAGTGAAGCTTGTGGAAGTGGATGGTATGGTGCCAAAAGTATCAGCTCTACCGAATTATATACATACTGGCTAAATCAATAATGTGTACCGCATTGAATTAGGCATTTCTGCACACATCAGCGCATCCTCACATTGGGTATACATGCGCCACATTGGGTGTATATACCTCCATATGCGTCCACATTATAGGTATGTATATACCTCCGCATGAGGCATATAGATAGGGTATGTAAAACTTGCAGAGCTCTAACCACAGAGCATAACTGTCGTGCTGATTACCAATCGTTCAGACGATGATAAAAACATGCACAGCAATGTGTTCGCGGAATCGTGGCTTTGCTGCATACACGCGATGAGACGAGGGCTGGAAGGCCATGGTTACAGCCAGTATGAGGGTAAGTAAGCAACAACCATCGTGACTTCTATAATCGCACATTTGAAAATCATGCATGATACAATATACTCTTCTGCACATGGCTAAATCTATGTACACATGTACTGTACTATTACGCAATTCGATAATGAATATCGGAACCTACGCGAGTAGGTTCCATATAGGAATCCCGCAGTATCATGAATGTATCATGAATGTCATTTTAAAACGTTAATTAAAACACGTCACTCTCGTCTAGCGGGACAGCCAAGAGTCGGGTCACTTCGCTTTTAGTGGCAATCGAGCAATATCAAAAAGGACAACAGTTCTGCGTTATATTTGTGTCATATGACGGTGTACTTTCGAGATGACGGTGTACTTTCGAGAACAAAAATACTCGTCGTCGTCTTCTTCTTTACTTCTTCTTCTTCTTTCTTCTTTCCTCTTTCCTCTTTCCTCTTTCTTTTTCTTCTTTCCTCTTTCTTCTTTCTTCTTTCTTCTTCCTTCTTCCTTCTTCCTTCCTCAATCCTTCTTCCTCCTCCTCCTCTTCTTCTTCTTTCTTCTTCTTCTTCTTCTTCTTCTTCTTCTTCTTCTTCTTCTTCTTCTTCTTCTTCTTCTTCTTCTTCTTCTTCTTCTTCTTCTTCTTCTTCTTCTTCTTCTTCTTCTTCTTCTTCTTCTTCTTCTTCTTCTTCTCTTCTTCTTCTTCTTCTTCTTCTTCTTCTTCTTCTTCTTCTTCTTCTTCTTCTTCTTCTTCTTCTTCTTCTTCTTCTTCTTCTTCTTCTTCTTCTTCTTCTTCTTCTTCTTCTTCTTCTTCTTCTTCTTCTTCTTCTTCTTCTTCTTCTTCTTCTTCTTCTTCTTCTTCTTCTTCTTCTTCTTCTTCTTCTTCTTCTTCTTCTTTTCTTCTTCTTCTTCTTCTTCTTCTTCTTCTTCTTCTTCTTCTTCTTCTTCTTCTTCTTCTTCTTCTTCTTTTCTTCTTCTTCTTCTTCTTCTTCTTCTTCTTCTTCTTCTTCTTCTCTTCTTCTTCTTCTTCTTCTTCTTCTTCTTCTTCTTCTTCTTCTTCTTCTTCTTCTTCTTCTTCTTCTTCTTCTTCTTCTTCTTCTTCTTCTTCTTCTTCTTCTTCTTCTTCTTCTTCTTCT